>PVKH010009877.1:0-18572 GCA_004027955.1 Chaetophractus vellerosus
AAAAAAAAAAAAAAAAAAAAAGAATGAAAGAGAACCCCTATCTCACTCCCTATACAAGAATTGTCTCAAAATGGATCAAATACCTAAATATAAAAGCCAGGACAATAAAACTTCTGGAAGAAAATGTAGGAAAATATCTTAAGGACCTTGTGGCAGGGGGTGGTTTCTTGTATCTTACACACAAAGCACATGCAACAAAAGAGAAAACCGATAAATGGTACCTCCTTACAATTAAACATTTTGCACCTCACAGGATTCTGTCAAAAAAGTGAAAAGGCAGCGTATTTGGAAATCACATGTCCGATAAGGAATGTTCTTCAGATTGAAAAGGATAAGGTAAAGGTAACCACAGGGGCAGTTATAAACAACAGTACTACTGTATTGTATTGTTGTTACATAACTCTGCTTTCTACTTCTTACAGGTTCTAAAATACAAAAAAAAAAAAAGCAATGATAAATCTATGGTTTTTAACACACAAAGTATAAAGGTAGTTTGTAACTAGTAAAACAAAAAAGTGGATAGACAGAGGAGTACCAAAACAGTGTATGTGTATGTTACTGAAGTTATTTGGATATAAAATTTAATGTGACTAGGATGTCAAATTTAAGCCACATAGTAACAACAAAGAAAATATCTGAAAAATATACCCAGAAGGAAATAAAAAGAGACTTAAGATGGTTCACTACAAAAGATCAAATAAAACAAAAGTAGGAAGTAATGGAAAACCAAGGGACAAAAAAGGTGTAAGAATTACAAAAACTAAAGAGCAAAATGGCAGAAGAGAGTCTTGTATTATCAATAATGACTTTAAATGTAAATGAACTAAACTCTTCAGTCAAAAGGCAAAGACTTGCAAAATGGATCAAAAAACATGATTCAACTATATGTGGTTTACAAAAGACCTCACTTTAAATTCAAAGACACAAGTAGTTTGAAAGTAAAAGAATGGAAAAAATATTCCAGAAAGCTGGGATACCTATACTACTATCAGAAAAAACAAACGTTAAGTCAAAAACTGAGCTGGAAAGCATGCAAGAAATAGGAGCCCTCATATATTGGTGGGAATATAAAACAGTAGAGCCACTGTGAAAAACAGTTTAGGATTCCTCAAAAACATAAAACTATCATATGATCTGGTAATTCCACTTCTAGGTATATACACCCAAAAGAATTGAAAGCAGGGACTCAAACAATTATTTGCACACTAGTACTCATAGCAGCATTATTTCCAATAGCAAAAAGTCATAAGCAACCAAAGTGTCCATAAACAGATGAATGGCTAAACTAAATGGGTACATGCATACAATGGAATATTATTCAGCCATAAGAAGGAATGAAGTTCTGGTACTTGTTACAATGTGGATGAGCCTTGAAGTCATGATGTTGAGTGAAATAACCAGAAACAATAGGACAAATATTGAATGATTTCACGTATATGAAATAACTAGAATATGGAAATCCCTAGAGACAAAAGGTTGATTATAGACTTCCAAAGACAGGGAGGATGGGGAATGGGAAGTCAATGCTTAATGGGTACAGTTACCATTGGGGTGACAGAAAAAATTGGATAATAGATAGATGACGGTGAAGGTAGCTCAACAATGTGAATGTAACTAATGCCATCTAATTGTATGCTTGTATATTTTGTCACAAAAACAGATAAAAATAATAATGTGTGTCAATAAAAAACTCACAGAAATCTGTGAACGTGCATAAAAATAATAGTGTAATGTATCTTTTCCCCCATTTTTCCCTTCCTCCTTTTTTTTTTGTAAGCTTATATTGTAAACAGGGTGTAATTATTTGTAAAACAGTTAATCTTCTACCTGGAAAAATTCAAAAACTCATAAAAATACTTCAGTAAAGTGGTCAATTACAACATAAATATACAAATCATTATCTTTGTTATATGCAAAAAATAAATACATAGGAATAAAGCCTATTCACAACAGCAAGAAAATATATAAAAGACAACAGGAATAACTTAAGAAATGTGTATGGCTATAAAACTCTACAGGGAGACATTAGGAAAAAAAAAAAAACAGACCTACCATGTTTCTGAATGGAAAGACAATTGCATTTAGGAATTTAACTCTATCACACTAGATCTCTTTTGGGGGGAGGGAGTTGGACATAAATTTTCGGAGGGTATACTTGACAAAGTGATTCCAAAGATCATCTGGAAAAATAAACATAAGAGAATAACCAGGAAATTTTTTTTAAACAAACAATGCAAGAAGTCCTTTTCTAACAGATAACAAAAGTCATAATAATGTAAACAGTGTAATAAAAGTGATTCCAGATAAATTTTAAAATTTAAATATATAATCTGACCCATGCATTTATTATAATTTAGTATATGATATCAGTTTAAGGGGTAGGAGAGGGAAATCCTTCCTTCAGCGAGGAAAGGATGAGCTATTTATTAACTGGTATTTGTATAACTGGCTAATCAGAGAAAAATATACAACTGGATATTTCCTTTATACCTTAGAGTGAAATAAATTCTAAGTGGAATAAGGACTTAAATTAAGTTTAAAGTCCACATTTTATAGTAATTAGAGAGTCACTGAGTTGAACAACCAATGCTTTGGGGAAATTATCTCCAAAGCTAAACCACGTCACCAGATAAATCACTTTCACATAATAGATATGTCACCAGATAAATCACTTTCACATTGTAGATATATTTCTTAAAGGTTTGTTTGTGGTTATCTAACTTTTGGGGTTGAAATGTGGATGAAATGAAGCACATTTTAGCTAATGTGTGGAAATTGTCCTCTGTAGATATTTTTCTTCTTCTTGAAAACAGTCATAGGTCAGAGTAAATCATAAAATTAAATTTTATTTACAAAAGAACCCAGCCTTAAGCATTTTGCTACAAGAAAATTTGTTTAAGTAAAAATAAGTATTTAAGACTGCATTAATTTGTATATATTATATTCCTCTGCCTTGGTCTTAAGATGAAATGAGTAATACAAGAAAAAAAAATTCCCATCTTCCCTACCCTGCTTCTTAGGAGAGAGAAACCAAAGTAATAGTCTTTCTGTAAAATGTCTGGACCTTTATCACCAAAGGGACTGCAGTAGTTGGTATGTATGCTATCCACTCTGGTAGGATGATCTCAGGAATCCATCCCTATTACTCTTCTCTCAAAAATAAGCATACACACACATATATATACGCACACACACATCCCCTGGCCATCTGAGCTAGAGATAAGTTAATCATCTATCCTGAGAAAAAGCAAGCCCAGACCATAAGAGCTTTCTCGCCTGGGTGCAAGGGCTGGGCAGTTAAAAACATTGGTCTATTATAATACAAATAAATAAACTTCCTTTTTCAATTTCAGATATTAAAGAGTACATAACTTAAACAATGTGAGTTAGAGAAAACATGAAACAGCCTTTAAATTTCTGAAGCTGGTCCATGGATATAATTCTGCAAAACATCATAGTCACAATTATTTTATGCTCACACGCACACAAAAATCCAACTAATACAGGTATTAGTCAGGATTCTCCAATATAATGTAAACATTACGAGATTTATTCTAGGAATTGGCTCATATGACTGTGGGGATGGGCAAGTCTAAATTCCGTAGGGCAGACCACAAGCTGGGAACTCCTACGAAGATTTTCGATGAATTCCCCAGGAGAAGCTAGCTGGCTAAGTAGAGATGGAAATTCTCACTTCTGACTTCTGAAATCATCACTTCTTTTAAGGCCTTCAACTGACTGGCTGAGACTTCTCTCATTGTTGAAGGCAAGCTCCTCAGCTGATTGTAGATGTAATCAGCCACAGATGAAGTCAATTTAACGGATGATTTAAATCCACAAAAACTCCTCACAGTAACAATCAGGTTAGTGCTTTCTTGACCAAACAAGTGGACAAGAATTTAGTCAAACTGACACATCACAGTCCACCCCTTGTCAACCTGGCACTCATACATTTCTCCTTAAACCATATTTAATTTCTAAATAAAAATAATAGCCATATTTTCACCTAACAATACTCAACTGTCCTGCATATAACCAGAAATGTACTCTTTCCCCAGAAGAGGGTGCAAGTCTTCGGGTAATATTCACTCTTAAACTTGATATCCTATAACTTAAAGACTATGACATGAAGTTAATACAACCTTTATTATATGACAAGGGGTTAAGACATGGAAAAAAACAAAGATTCTCAGCCATTAGAAGTCCTGCCTGGATGGGGTTGTTGACTGTGACTTCCATCACAGGACATGGTTGTACTAAGAGACATCCTAGCAATCTCCTGTATTCCAGGCAAACTCTTCTTTGCCTCCACTGACTTAGAAAAAGTAATAAAGGGAGAAGAAAGGAAATGGTACTTTTAGATAGGAGAATTTCTCAGAAAGGTAAGACTGGTAAAATACAGCAGAGGTTCTCACACTGTCTTCACCATCTCGTTATTCTCCATTTTCATTATGGTTACTCTAGATTCTCTTACTCCTGTGAACCTTCTCAATATATTCGCTCCCCCATCCCTTTCAAATTCTGACAGTCTGCTTTACTCACTTAATGCTGATAATAATTTAAAGCAGCTTCAATTTGGAACACAGATCTAAAAATAACAAGCATGAAGCAATGTGGTAGGCTCTTTTCCCTCTGGATGCACATAAGCCTCTCATTAAGAAGTTCAAGGAAGCTGAGAATGAATCAAAGAAAATATGTCCATGATTTCCACCTTCTATTAAATTGTAAATGGAAAAGCGTCATTTTAATTATAGCACCAAAGTTCTATTCTTTGCTACCATCTAGGCTCTATAAATTTACAACCTAATTGAAAATTCTCGAACCAGGAAAAAAAGCTTAAACTACACTCAACAGAGCAGCTACAACACATGTTTAAGGTACTAAGCAATTTATTGGTCCCCTCTATTCAAGAATATCTCTTATTAGCACTGACTAGAAAGTTTTGCCTATACCAAAGTGAAAGACACCTATCCTAAGAAACAGAAAAACGTAAAATAGTATAAATGAAGAAGACTATAGAAAGACTTGATATTTTTTTAATATCTAAATTATATGTTGAGAAAGAGTACATTGTTCATTACACAGTGTTTAAGTAACAACAAACTAGTAAAGGAAAGGAATAGGACAGACTTATGATATTTACATAATTTTCAGTACTCCATATTTATGTATTAATCAAACAACAAAAGAATGGTTTTACTGGTATAGAAAATGAACATGGAGGTCTGCTTATATGCTAACACCCAAAGATTAGTAGTCAGAATTTTTCATATTAGCAGTCACCTCCTTGTTGAAACATCAGCAAAGTTCCTCCTATATACATACTACATCATTTAAATGAATTATTGAAACATTCTTGAAGTCTCATGTTACTAACTTACTATGCAGTTCTCATGCATTTAAACTCCTGAATATCAAACTACTTAATGAGGAATAGGAACAATTAGCACACACTTTTCAGAATTCATACATATAGACAACATCTAGCCCATCTCTAAGAGTTTAAAAGTTCCAATACTGCCCTTACCGCCGTCATTAAGAAAAAAATAATATGTACCTATCATTCTAATGGCTACAAAGCTTTCATAAACTTTATTTCATTTGGTCCTCATAGAAGTCTCATGAGATTAGCATAAACAGCAATAATATCACCATTTTACATAAGGGGAAATTGAGTCTCAAAGACATTTAGTAATTTATTCAGTCACCTACTCCAGATGAAGCAAACTGGGGGATTTAAGTCACCTCTCATGATTTCAAATCCTGTATATTCTAGTTCTAAAAGATGAAAAAGTATTTTATTGTTCTTTTACTCTGGATTGTTAAAACTATAAAAGGTTTGAAAGACAAGTTTGGGCACCAAGCAAAAAATTCCTACACTACCCAGCTCCTGAAAAGTCTGCATACAGCTCTACAACTTTGCAATTTCTATATTAAAAATTATCCCCCACATTTTCAGATACTTACCTAATATTCCCATAAAAATAGCTTTAAATACCATGAAAATAGGGAAGAGGGAAATACCAATGTGGGAAAAGGAAATAAAGAGAACAAACCTGTCTACCCAGCTGAAAGGAAGACTCTGAGGGCAGTAAAAAGATTAAAACCTAACTGGATTTCCATTTATCCACAAAGCAATACCAGCCCACTCAAAGAAAAAAAGGATCATACAGAAACACTACCACATCTTCCACAGGCTGGGAAAAGCATCATTCGAGTCACTGTCTCCAAACTGCCCTCCCTTATGCCTTGTACTCGTCACAACTGTAGTAGGATGAGAAACTAAAAGAACTGGACAGGTATGTAACCTAATCCAGCACCACCATTCGTATACCTAGCATACCAAGCACAATCCTGTCACCAATCATACAAGGCTTTGCTCTCAGGGGTAATAACTACCCCCCCTAAGATGGTAACTGATGAGGTTTAAGTTCGTATTAGATTCATATTTGTAAGATATCATACAAGTCACCTAGACTAGTGATAAGCAGCAAGCAACCCAAGAACCAAAGGTAGCCAGTTTAGCTTCAAGATAGCCTTTGATTTAAATGGGATAAAAGATTAGAAAGCTGATTCTTTGTTGCTATTTCTCAAGTATGCCCAGATATTTAGATTTTAGTGGCTTAAATAAGTGACATTTTTGAGTCAAGAAAAAATATAGCAGGCAAAATTTGAATATCCCTATCTGCCGTCCCCCCATGGATTCAATAAAGCCAACTTTATTTTTAAAGAAAAGGAAGGACGCACATGTTTACCTGAATTGCCAAAAAAAAAAAAAAAAAAAAAAAATCACCACTCATCTCTCCTGTTCACCTAACAAATAAGAGAATCTTTTCTACAATTTCCAAAATAGATGGTTATTCCTATTGTGATATCATGTGTGTATATATATATATACAAACATATATATATATATATATTTTTTTTTTATCTGGTTGCATCATCATCTTCGCTGTACGGGGCCTGCACTCGTCGTACCATGTGCCACGCAGGTCTGGGATGCCTTTTTTCTTTTTTACCAGGAGGTCCTGGGGATCGAACCCGGGTCCTCCATATGGTAAATGGGAGCTCAATTGCTTAAGCCACAGCCGCTTCCCATGATATCATATATTGATTTGAGTATTCTAAGTAAACTCAGTAATACCACAAAGATGTATTTAGTCAAACACTAACAGGCCAAGACCATAGAGGGAATCATCACTAAAGACCATTTTCCAGGTAAATATGGCTTGGACACATTAACATAAACATTAACCTGAAGCATATCATTATTTTTAACTGGGGGTTAATAAAGACATAAGATACCTAAAGTAATATCTACCAAAGGAACAGAATTTCAGGTGGCTGAAACTTGTGCATGAAAAGAGAAACCCACAAGACTAAAATTACACTATGTAAGCAGGTGCTTGTTTATTGAAATGTAATACACATATCACAAAATTTACCATTTTAAAGTACATAATTTACTAGTTTTTAATATATTCACAGAGTTGTGCATATATCACCACTACCAAATTCTAGAACATTTTCATTACCCATTCCCCCTCTAAAAAAAAAATATATATATATATATATATATACATATATATATATAAAATCAACTAGATTGGTCCCTTGAAAATTATAAATAGTTGAAGCAAACCTGGCAAATGAATATAATTGTTGGATTTAGGTGGGGAGTCTACGGGGGTTCACTGTTCTATCAACTTACTTGTATTTAAAAGGTTTCATAATAAAAAAAAGAAAACTTGACAGATTAAAACCCTCCAGTGGCTTCCCATTTCAGTCGGAGCAACATCAAATTCCTTAGTAGGTCACGCTAAGTGATCTAGTCCCTCATTATCTTTCTGACTTTATCTCCTATTTCTTTCTCAATAAGGCCTTCTCTAACCTATTTAAACTGACAAAAGGTGAGTTGCAAGTTCTAGTCCCCTTCCTGGATTTACTTTTCTTCATGTCACTTATCACCTCCTAAAATGGTATATAATTTACTTATTTATTTTCTTAGTCTCCCTCCTCTAGAAGGTATGCTCCATGAAGGCAGTCATCTCTGAGTGCTATAATCCCAGCACATTTAATGGTGCCTGGCACATATAAATCGGCAAAATTTTTAAAAAATATATCAGAAGCCATTTTGTATTTTGAACATTAACCTTCAATGACTATATGCAGTGCAAACAGCATCACCCATCTGGTCGCTTGTCTTTTTCAACTCTGCTTATAGTATCTTTTTTTTTTAATGTATTTTATTTATTTATTTCTCCACCCCCTCATTTGCACTCACTGTGTCTGTACATTGTGTACCTGCCTTCCTTTTAGGAGGCACCAGGAACCGAACCTGGGGCCTCCCAGGTGGGAGGGAGGTGCCTAATCACTTGCGCCACCTCTGCTCCCTTGCTTGTAGTATCTTATAATATCTAGTACTCTGCTTATAATATTGTACAAAAGTTTCAAAAGTACAAAGAGGGGGCCAGCTGTAGCCCAACTGGTAGGGCACCGGTTTACCACACAGGAGGCCCCAGGTTTGGTTCCCGGGGCCTCCTCGAGCGGGAAGACTGCCTTGAGAAGGCAAGCCACCGTGGGCAGGGCAAGCCCCCGTGAGCGGAGCAAGCCCCCGCGAGCAGGGCAAGCCGCTGCGGACAGGCAGGCCGCCACGCGGTGAGCTGACTTGCCGGGTCGCCGCAGCGTGGGGGAGACAAGCAGACACAGAAGAACACAAAAATCAACACAGCAAGAACAAGCAGAAGGGGGGGGAGGATATGTAATAAATAAAAAATAAAAATCTTTAAAAAAAAAAAAAGATACCTATTTTTTTAAAAAGTACAAAGAGTAAATTTATCAATCTTTTCCTTCCTGGATTGCGCTTTCTGTGACTTGAAAACTTCTGTCCCACAATATCCTAAAGATAATATCCCAAATATTCCTCTTAAAAGTTTTAAAGTGGGAACCAGTTGTAGCTCAATTGGTAGGGCTCTGGTTTACCACATGGGAGGCCCCAGTTCGGTTCCCGGGGCCTCCTCAAGAAGGCAAAGCCGCTGCGAGCAGGCAAGCCGCCATGCGGTGAGCTGACTCGGCGGGATGCCGCAGCAGGGGGAGACAAGCAGACACAGAAGAACGCAAAGCAAATGAACACAGCGAGAACAAGCAGCAAGGAGGGGGATATATAAATAAATATAAATAAATCTAAAAAAAAAAAAGTTTTAAAGTTAATCCAACTAAAATTTATTTAAGTTTATAGCATCAGGCAGAGATCTAATTTTTTCCCCATATGGATAGCCAATTGTCCCAGCACCATTTAATAATTAACCCACCCTTACTCCACTGAATTGTTATCACTTTTGACATAAATTAAATTTCCACGAATACAAGTATCTGTTTTTATTCTCTCTGTTTTGTTTCATTAGTCTATTCACTAGTTTGTCTGTTTTTGAGCCAATTGCACACAACTTTAACTATAATAAGCCCTGGATGTCAGCAGTGCAAATCTCCAAAGCAGAAATTGCCAACTGCCTCCTAATTTCCATCCTCTTGTTCTTCATTTTGATTACAAAACCAACCCCTCAGATTTAGCTTGAATGGCCACGCAGCAGAACTACTTATTCTCAGACTGTGAATAAGAGATGGGCATGTGACTAAGTTCTGACCAACTACATGTGAGTAGAAATGAAACGTTTGCAACTGCTGTATCACATCCTTAAAACGAGCTGTTTACACTTAATTTTCTCTTTCCCTCTTTCAGAGGCTGGAATGTGGACATAACACTTCAAACATGCCAGGGAAAACAATATCCTAGAGAATTTCAGAACAAGATAAAAGGAATTATCAGAGTCACCGAATTCCATGCTGCCTATCAGCTTAGATTTTTACATAAGAAATAAACTTTTCGACCTTAGTCACTTTTTCTTATAAAACAACCAAATGATTCTCCCAATTAATACAACCCCCTACTATGTCCCTTGACTTCAAAACTATCTTAGTTCTTCTTGGCTCTTTGTTCTTCCACATAAGAATTAATTTGTCCATTCCCTGAAAAGTTCTGATGTGAATTAGGGTTAGGATCATATTGAATCTATACATTAATTTGGGGAATGCTGCCAATTTAACAACACACTGTATATTTCTACCCATAAAAATTATTTATCTCATCATTTATATGTTTTCTTTTATGCCTTTATATAAAGGCATAAAAATTTTAAATTTTTTCCATAGAAGTCATGCGCGTTGTTCAATTTATTCCGAGGTATATTACAGATTTGTCCCTATGCTAAAAGATCACTTCTTTTACTGCATTTTCTAATTGTTTGTTGCGCACTGAATGGGAATGGAATTGATTTTTCTATATTGACCTTGTTTTGATCAAATTTACTTAAGTCTCTTTTTCTATTAATTTGTGAATAGCATTCTGGATTTTCTATGTAGACCATCAACATAACCTATGAATAATATTAGCTTTATCCCTTCCTTTTTAATCTCATACTTATTTCTCTGTCCTGACTTACTGTACTGGCTAAGATCTCCAGTACAATGCTGAATAGAAGCATTCATGTTTCTAATGGTTTATTATTCACTAGTTTATTATCTATTTTTGATAGGTTCTCTTTACTGTTATGGTTAGGCTAATGTGTCAACTCAGCCAGGTAACTGTGCCCAGTTATTTGGTCAAGCAAGCACTGGGCTAATTACAATACAAGGACATTTATGGACTTCAATCATCAGTAAGCTAATTGCATAGAGGGCTGATTATATCTACAATCAACCAAGGAGATTGCCCTCAGCAATGAGTGACTTTTATACAAGCAGTTGAATGCCTTTAAAAGGGAAGTGATTTCAGCATCAGAGAGAATTTTGCAGCTCAACTTTGGACAGCCACTGTCTCCTGGGAACTCACCAAGGACCTTCATCAGAGCCCCTGGTTTACAGCCTGCCTGCTGAATTTGCACTTGTGCATCCCCACGGTCACGAGAGAATTTTATAAAATCTCATACTATTTACAGATCTCTCCTGTCAGTTGTTTCCCTAGAGAACCCTGACTAATACACTAGGTTAAAAATGTTCCCTTCTAAACCTAGTTTGCTAAGAGCTTTCTTTATAAATGAGTGAGTTCATCAAATGCTTTTTCTGTTTCTATTGAGAATATCATATGGTTAACATGACAAATTATATCCATAGATCCCTATGTGGCATTCTTGGAACATACTAACTCGTCACAGGTTTGTCATTTTTTTTTTCTTAAAACATCTTTTGGGCAGCAGATGTGGTTCAAGCGATTGAGCTCCTACCTCCCACATGGAGAAACCAACTCAGGGAAGCCTATGTGGCTCAGTTGTTGCGTGCCAGCTTCCCACATATAAGGTCCCAGGTTCAATCCCCGGCACCCAGTACCTCAAAAAAAAAAAAAAATCGTTGGATTTGGTTTGCTAATTCTTACATTTAGAGGTAAGATTAGCATGTATTTTCCTCTCTCATACTGTATTAGTCTGGTTTAGTAGCAAAGCAATACTATAGCATCAAGAAGTAATTTGGGGTAATGTCCCATTTCTTCTAGTCACTGGGTCTTTTGTCTTTGAAGGCTAGAGAGTAGTTGCGCCCCTCCACAGTAAAGAATTAATAATGATTAATTCAAGTTTTCTATCAGTTTAAATTATATTTTTCTCAGAAACTGTCCATTTCAGCTATGATTTCAAATTTACTATCAAAAAGTCATTATCACTTTTAGGAATTTAAAAAATCTTATTTGAAACTGTAATTAGATTCCCTCTTATGTGCCTAATATTGCTTATTTGTGCCTTCTGTCATTTTTTTAGAGAGATCTTTCTATTTCATAAGCCTTTGGAAAGCAAGGTATTTGGCTCTGTTGATCTTTATTGCACCTCTGCTTTCTCTTTCATTTTCTTTTTTTAAATTTTTTTTATTTTTAAAGAAGCTTTAGATTATACAAATGTTACAAAGAAAATATAGGGGATTCCCATATACCCCAACCCCTTCCACTCCCACACTTTTCTCCATTAACAAAATCTTTCATTAGTATGGTATATTTGTTACAATTGAACACACATTGAAGCTTTGCTACTAACCAAGATCTATAATTTACATTATGGTTTACACCTTGTACCGCACAATTTTATAGGTTTTGACAAAATATATAATGGCCTGTATCTGTCATTGCAATGTCATGCAAGACATATAAATATGTTCAAGTGTTCATGGGGTGTTGTCTTGGTGGGTGGAGACCCACATAACAACCAAAATAATATTGAATTCCCATCCTGGGGAGTCCTGCTACATTCTCTAATAGAAGATCAAGAATCCCGCAAGTACACAGGCAATGCCTAGTGAAGGAAGACAGACCATTATGCCAGGCCCTTGATATTGATAATTATACTTATGAACCTTTACTTACGAAATTGAAACTTAGACTAGTATTATATATTACCTAAGAATTACCTCCTGAAAGCCTCCGTGTTGCTCAAATGTGGCTTCTCTCTAAGCCAAACTCAGCATTTAAACGTACTACCTTCCCCCTCCCCTGGCATGGGACATGACTCCTGGGGATAGGCCTCCCTGGCAATGAGAGATTATTACCAAGCACCAACTAGCAACGCATATGGAAAAAGACCTTGACCAAAAGGGGTAAATATTAAATACAAATGAGTTTTTATGGCTAAGAGATTTCAAAGTGAGTTAGGAGGTCATTCCAGAGGTTACACTTATGCACATCTCAGGAAGATCGCATTGACTGCCACAGTAAACAGTGCCTCAAATAGCAGGGCTCCTGAGGGCTCCAGAGATATCTAGATATTATAGGCAGGGCAGACAGGCTCAGGAATTTGACACCCTGTCAGTGGGCTTTATTTTGGAATATATGCTCCCCAATGTAACAGAGTTAGACTCATTTATAGTGTCCCTACACATGGCTCTTCTGTCCCTTTTATTTGAACCTATAATTAACACTATACTTGTTAAATATATGTGCAAGAGACTTAAATCTCTGGTCTGTTCGCGTGCCAGTTGAGCCCCAAATCTCAGCAGAGTTACAACACCTTACTCTCCAGGTCATTTTCTCTTTATTCTTTCCTTCTTTCTACTTTCTCTGGATTTATGAGCTGGCTCTAACTTCTTGCACTGGAAGCTTCTCTCATACATTTCCATATTCTTCCTTTGTAACAAAACATAAGCATATAAAGTATTGTTTTTAAAAAATGGCTGAAAATTCTTTAACACAAATTATATCAAGAAGTAGGGCCTATGTCCTCTTCTCCCCTTGAATCAGGGAAGGCTTGTAACTGTGCCAACACAATATGACATTTATGATACCATGTGCCTCCTGAAGTTAAGTCACAAAAAGGTCATGCAGTATCTGCTTATCTATCAGAACACTGACCACTATGTAAGAAGTCACTAAATGAATCTACAGGTCTCATTTTCAGTTCCTGCTGTTAAAAAAAAAAAATTTAAAAAAAAAAGCTTTACTGAGACATAATTCATATAGTACAAACTTCATCTTCTTAAAACGTACATTTCAGTGGCATTTAGTATATTCAGAGTTGTGCAAGTATAGCCACTGTCCAATTTCAGAACATTTTTATTACATCCCTCCCCCCCCAAAAAAAAAAATCCTATACCCCTTTGCAGTCACTCCCCATTCCCTTCTCCCTTGAACCTTAGCAACCATGAATCTACTTTCTGTCTTTATGGATTTGTCTGTTCTTAAAATTTCATGTAAATGGAATCATACAATATGTGGCCTTTTCTATCTGGCTTCTTTCACTTAGCATAATGTTTTGGCAGTTCATCCATGTTGCAACCTGTATCAGTACTTCACTCCTTTATAAGGCTTAATAATACACCATAATATGGATATACCACATTTTGCTTATCCATTATTCAGTTGATGGACATTTAGGCTGTTTCCACTTTTTGGATACTAGGAATAATATCTGCTTTCTTTGTTTGCCAAGGCTGCTATAACAAAGTACCACAAACTAGCTGACTTAACAGAAATTTATTATCTCATGGTTCTGAGGCTAGAAGTCTGAATTCGAGATATCCGTAGGGCCATGCTTCCTCTTAAAGGGGAGAATCCAGATGTTCCATCCTCTCTCCTGGCTTCTGGTGGGTGGCCAGAAATCAATGGTATTCCATGGCTTGTGGTGGCACAACTCAATCCCTGCTCTGTCACATGGACCTCTCTCGCTCTCTGTCTCTACTTACTGTGTCCAAATTTCCTTTGCTTATAAGGACACCCATCATATTGGATTACAGTTCACCCTAATCCAGTTTGGCCTTTTCTAAACTAATAACATCTTTAAAGAGACTATTTACAAATGAGTTCCACATTCACAGGACCGGTGGTTAGAACTTGGAAATATCTTTCTAAAAGACATAATTCAATACATAACAGCTGCTATGAACATTAATGTACAGGTTTTTGTGTGCACATATGTTTTCAATTCTCCTGGTTATTTTATGTATCTAGGAGTAGAACTGCTGGGTCATATGGTAACTCTATGGTTAACATTTTGAGGAGCGCCAAACTGTTTTCCAAAATGGCTGTACCATTTTATAATTCTATAAGTAATGAATAAGGGTTCCAATTTCTCCACATCCTCACCAAAATTTGTTATTGTCTTTTTTTATTTTAGTCATCCTAGTAGGGATCAAAGGGTATCTCACTGTGGTTTGATTTGTATTTCCCTAAAGACCTTCTATATTTGTGATCTCTGAGGGCTCCTCAGCTTTTCTCTGTGCTCAAAATGTGTTTAAAGATATGTTTGCTAAATTTTGTCTAGTATTTCAGGTGTTTAACAGGAGAAAGTCTCAGATTATCCTGTTTAAAATATCGCTGGAAAAATAACTCCATGTTTCTTTATCAGGCATTACATTTATAACTGTGCTAACACAGAAAAAGTATTTCATAAATGCCTTCCAATTAACTGATAGGCATTAAACAAAACTTTTAGTGATTAATTCAGCCAAATTCCATTCAATCATTCATTTATTACTTCCATAAACACTTACTAAGTATCTACCATAAATCTTTTGTTATTCTAGGCACTGGGGCTGTAGTAGTGAACAAGTCAAAGCTGCAACTCTCTTAAGAGCTTATGTTCTGTTGGGCGAGACATTTGGCTAAACTCAGAAAAGTAAATTTTATAGATAAGTGCCAATTAAAATAGATGTTATTTAATAAATAAATAAATTTATATAATTGAGATTAAAGAATAGAGAGGTATGGGAGGGGCTACTTTAAATAGGGTTAGGAGGGACTATGTGATTGAGGTGACATTTGTGATAAGACCTGAAAGATTAGAGACAGTCATTCAAAGAGCTAAGGGGGAGAGTATTCAAGGTAGAGAAAAAACAGCCTATAATAAAGTCTTGACCCAGAAACAAGCCTGGTACAATTAATAGAAAAAAAACCAAAATGACAAAGCATAGTGGGCAACAGGGAGTACATATGAAATGAGGAGGATGAAGTGAGCAGGGGTCAGATTACACAGGTGTGGTAGCTGAATAACAGGCCCACAAAGATGTCCATGTCCTAATCCTGGGAACCTGTAAATGATCCTGTATATGACAAGAGTCTTTGTAGATATTTACATAAAGGATCTAGAGATGAGGATATTATCCTGGATTATCCAGGTGGGCCTGATATATCACAAGGATCCTTATAATAACAAGTAGGCAGGAGGGAAGCAGATATGGCTCAGGTGATTGAGCTCCCGCCTACCACACGAAAGGTCTTGGGTTCAGTTCCTGATGCCTCCTGGAGAAGACAAGCAAGACAGAAAGCTGGCACAATGGGCAGGCACAGCAAGCTGACGCAACAAGATGATGCAACAAGGAAACACAAAAAGGAAAGACAATGACAGACACAACAAAGCAGGGAGCAGAGATGTCTCAAGCAATTGGGCACCTCTCTCACATGGGAGGTTCCAGGTTTGGTTCCCGGTGCCTCCCAAAGAAAAGAGAAGCACTCAGGGAAAGGACACAGAGAGCAGACAGCGAGCACAAATAACGAGGGGGGTAATAAATAAATTTTTTTTTAAAAAGTAGACAGGAGATCAAAGTGAGTAGGAGGTAATGGAACAACAAAAGCAGAGGTTGGAATGATGTGCTCTGAAAATGAAGGAAGGAGTCACAAGCCAAGGAATGCAGGAGACCTCTAGAAGCGAAAAAAGGCAAGGAAACAGATTCTCCCGTGAAGTCTCCAGAAGGAAGATTATCAACACCCTGACTTTAGCTGAGTGAAACTGATTTCAGACTTCTGTCCTCTAGAACTGCAAAGAATAACCTAGTGTTTTTTTAACCACCAAATTTGTGGTAATTTGTTACAGTTACCATAGGAAACTAATACAGATTTTGGAACCTGGAAGTGGAGTGCTGCTCTAACAAAAACCTAAAAATGTGGAAATATTTGGAATTAGGTAATGGGAGAAGCTATAAGTATTCTGAGTCTGCCTTGAATAACAGAAATAGGGATGGTAACAAATCTATAAGTGAGAACAAAGAAAGAAGTTAGAAGCACGGTAGAGAAAGCCTATTTCATCTTACAGAATATCTAAATCATCATAAACAGACAGTTGATAGAAAAATGGCTATTCAAGGTACTGCTTGTGAGGGCTCAGAGGAAATGAGAAGTATATTATTAGAAATTGGAGGAAAGGAGATCCATGCTATATAGTGGCAGAAAGCTTAGTGCAATTGTGTCCTACAGTGATATTGGAAGCAGAACTTATGAACAATGATCTTGGTTACTTAGCTGTGGACATTTCCAAGCAAAGTGTTGAAGGAGTGGCCTGGTTTCTTCTTGCTGCTTATAGTAAAATGTAAAATGTGAGAGGAAAGAAGTAAAATGAGGGAAGAACTGTTAAGCAAAAAGGAACCAGGACTTGATGATTTGGGAAATTCTCAGCCTATTCAGACTGCAAATGACACTAAAATTAGGAGATCCACTGCCAAGAAAACTGCGATGCACTCAAAGTCAAGGTTGTGCTTGAAAACCTTTTGCTAGCACCTAAGAATGAACCAAAGGTCACAGTGGTTAGCGACAGAGGATTCTTTAGAGAGATTAGGCCTGTGACTCAGAGATCCCCTCAGCCAACTCAGCAGAAGCCAAAATTACCTAAGAAAAACTATATGGGGAAGACTGAGGAAGGTATAGGTATGTGTGGCCAAGACTTGCATTTTAGACATGCCAAGTTAGATATCCAAATAGATATATCAAGTAAATAGTTTGATACAAGTCTTTTGATATAAGTTGTCCTGATTCAAGGACAGGCAGAGCTGGATTTATAAATTTGTATAGCATTTAAAACAACAAAAATAGAACAAATCAAACAGAGAGAAAGGACGAACAGATAAACAAATCAAGCCCAGGATCAAACATTGTCTATAGTCCAACATCTAGAGGAAACAGAAAATGAAAAGCCCAACAGCTAAAAAGAAATTGAGTGTAAATGTCAGGGATGCCATTTTATGAGAATCATTGAAACTAATTATAATTAAAATCTGAACAAAATTTGCTATGCCAAGAACATATGTGTATATATATATTCTACTTTATATATCCTTCAAATGCTCTACTCTATGGAAATCCAGCTTAAAATGCAAAAGCTTTAGCCTGGAGCATTATCTTTTAAAATAGTCAATACCTATGGGACACCACTAAACACAGTATACTGTAATGAATGCTAAGGGGATATACAGGTACACAGAGAGTCAGAAACCTTGCTATTACATGGTTATAGTGTGAACAAATATTTTTTAATTTAATCATAGCCTTGAAATTTTATAGAAAAATGGAAGGAAGTAGATAGGGCTGAACTAGTACAGAGAAATGGAGATAGCAATAAAGAATTGCAAGAAGAGCTATTGACAAGGGGTGTTCATATCATAATCTCTCCCTATCTGTACTAATGTTGTCTCCATGGTAGCTTTTTTTTTTTCCTCATTGTAGCTACAAGATGCCCTCTGCACAATTTTTGTTTTCTTCTTTCAATCTGTCTCTATTCTTGTCTTGTTCTCTCTCACCTTTAATAGCTTTTGATTCCAACTGATTTGGACAGTGTCTTTTGCTGTCCAGTCAAATGAATTCTCTGTTAAAGAAAAGTTTTCGTGGGAGAAGGTAATAGATATTCAATTACTTAAAATATTTTAATTCCGGCTTAATATATTACAGTAGCAGACTAAAAATGCTTACACAGGTGAAGAAAACAAATGTATAAATTTATCCCCAGCCCTCCCCCCATTTCCAATTTTAGGTGAATCACAAATCAGTATCACTTAGAGTATGAGATTCATAATCCAAAATTTGAGATTTCAGGGAACGGACTTCAATTTTCTGCTTTGCAGTACCAAAGGAAAGGTACATAGATAAGCTACACTTTAGTAAAGGGAAGAGATTGCTTTTAAGTGAACAGTAACTGCAGGCAGTGACACACAGATAAACTAGGATAACCATGTCAAATGATGGTAACACAAATCTACCTAGTATGTCTATATTCTATTAAGGGTTAAATTTTTTTTTTAACTCTGAAGAAGCTGAGGTTTTTTGGTTTTGTTTTTTTTTT
>PVKH010009878.1:0-18572 GCA_004027955.1 Chaetophractus vellerosus
TGCTCTGCTGCCTGCCGCTTGTCTAGCCTTTTATACTTGAGACCACACCCACCGAGGGGTGGGGCTCAACGTCTCACTGACGTGGCAGTTAACGCCCTACTCATAACTTAATCATGCCCAGATGAACAGATTAGTTTACAAACATAATCTAATCTATATTTTTGGAATTCATAATTAAATCAAACTCAAACCATTACAAGGGTCATATAACAGCTGGGTACTTAAGAGACATAGAAGGTAAAATTATATACGATTTTCATCCCCAGTTTTTAATCTCAGAGCTATTATGGGTTAATATAAATCCTGCATGAGAGGAAAATATAATGTATGAGCTATATGTAATTAATTTTCAAAGGCCTTTAACTACATGAAACCCCACATGCCCTCACTTCCACTCCTGATTCTTGTGTATCCTGGTTATAATTTTTCTGTCATCCTTTTATGACTGTGATTGCTTCCTTTATTCTAGATTTGTCCTGTGCTGCCTCTTCTCTGTGGAATATACCACCTGCCTCTTGGTTCTGAGATTTGACTCCCTTATAATTTGATGCCTGTCATTCATAGTTCCATCTGTTGGCTCTTAAAACTCTCTTTTTTTATGAATCTGAGCTACACTTTCAGTAAGAAACTAGAAATAAGGCATCTTTTGGTATCCTTCAGAGGTATTCATGTTATTTTTCTCTCCTAAGAAGAAAGTTATGTCGGTACTTTATTATGTTACTTAACTAGTTTGGTGAATTTTCTCTTATTTCAGAAACAGCAGCAATTTAGCACTTTTTCAGACAAAACAGGAGCAGAAATAAGATCTCTAACCATGGAAATTTGGCAGTTCCTCTTTTCATTTATGCTTATTTCCCACAGATAGTTTTCTTTGTCATAGAGTAATATTCTTTATAGCTGTAACTGGGAACAGGTGTTTTGGATTACCTTTTTGGGCCATGGCCTGGTGTGATTGCTCAAGATCAATCTCTTTAGTTGTTGGCTGAGAGGGAGAGAGAGAGGGAGAGGGAGGGAGACGGAGGGAGAGAGAGAAAGGAGAAGGAAAGAGGGAGAAAAAGAGAAGCTTGAATTTAAATGGTCCTTCATAATGACATAGAAGCATGACAATTTTGCATGGTTTCTTCTCTCTACTACCTCCATAATGTGGAATTAAGCAGTTCTTTACTACTCACAAACTTTCTATTGAAAATTTCTTTCGGCTTAATAGACCTTTCTAAATTCTATTCTTTATTTACTCTGTTTAAAAGAGCTGTTATTAGCAGATTTTGTCATTCTTTATGGATTGTGTCCTCTTGATTAATTAATGCCTTTATCATAAAGATTCATTACTCTTGGTAATTTTTGCTCTGAAATCTACTTTGATGTAAAATAGCCCACCAACTTTCTTTTGACTAGTGTTAGCATGGTATATCTTTTCCCATCCTTTTACTTTTAAACCTCTTTGTGTCCTTATATTTAAAGTGTATTTTTTGTAAGCTGAATACAGTTGGGTCTTGGATTTTGATCTAATCTGATAATCTCTGCCTTTTAATTGAAGTGTTTAGACCATTTATATTTAATGTGATCTAGGTTTAAATCCGTCATCTCGCTATTTTCTATTTGTTCTATCTGTTTATTGTTCCTTTTTTTTTCTTTTTCTGCCTCCTCTTGGATTATTTTTTATGATTCCATTTTATCTTCTTTGTTGACTTAACTGTAACTCTTTGTTTTGCTATTTGGGTAGTTGCTTTAGGGTTTATTGTATACATCTTTAACTTATCACAGTCAACCTTCAAGTGACCTTATACCACTTTATGTATAGTATAAGAACCTTACAATACTATGCTTCTGTTTCTTTTCTCCTGGCCTTTATTCTATATTGTCATATATATTTATTTAAATATATGTTAAAAGCCCCTACAATACATTATTATTATTCTTGTTTAAACAGTCAAATACCTTTTAAATAATATGAAGAAAAATCTATATATTTGCCCATGTAGTTAATATTTCTATTGTTCTTTATATATTAGTGTAGATCAAGATTTCCATCTGGGGACCGGCTGTAGCCCAGTGGATAAGGTGCCAGTTCACCATATGGGAGGCCCCGGGTTCGGTTCCCGGGGACCTCTCCGAGCGGGCAGACCGCCTTGAGAGGGCAAGCCGCCGTGGGTGGGGCAGAGCTGCCATGGGCAGGGCAGAGCCGCCATGGACAGGGCAAAGCCGCCTGCAAACAGAGCAGAGCTGCAGCAGAGCAGAACCGCCCATAAGCGGGGCAAGCCGCCTGCATGGTGAGCTGACTCGGCATGTCGCCGCAACGGGGGGAGACAAAGCAGACACAGAAGAATGCAAAAATGAACACAGCAAGAACAGGCAGAAAGGGGGGGATATGTAACAACAAAAAAAAAAGATTTCCATCTGGTATCATTTTCCTTCTGCCTGCCTGAAGGAATTCTTTTAACATTTTTTGTAGTGCATGTCTTTTGTTGTTGAATTCTTTAGATTTGTGTGTCTGAAAAGTCTTTACTTCACCTTTAGTTTTGAAAGATCTTTTTGCTGGGTATAAAATTCTAGGCTGACAGTTTTGTTTTGTTTTTTCTTTAAGACTTTAAAGATACTGCTCTATTGACCTCTGGTTTGTATTGTTTCTCAAGGAAATCTATCTTTGTTCTTCTGTACACATCTTTTTTCCTCTGTTTTTAAGATTTTTCTCTTTATTGCTGGTTTTGAGCAGTTTGATTATGAAGTGCCTCTTTCTGTTTCTTGTGCTTGGAGTTTGTTGAACTTCTTTAACCTTTGAACTTATAGTTTGCATCAGATTTTTAAAATGTTCAACCATTTTTTCTTCAAATGGTTTCTCTTCCCTCTCATTTTAGGTACTGCAATTACACATATATAAGGCCACGTGAAGTCATCCCACAACCCACTGATACTCTTTTCATTTTTTGGAATTACTTTTTTTCCCTCTGTATTTCGTTTTGGATGCTTTCTATTACTATGTCCTCAAGTTCATCATTCTTTTCTTTGCCATGTCTAAATTGCCGTTGATCCCATCCTGTGCGTTTTTCATCTCAGACATTATAATTTTATCTCTTGAAGTTCAATTTAGAGCTTTTCTATATCTTTCATCTCTACTTGTTCAGTTATTTCACTAGCTTTTTATGGAATACAGTTGTAATAACTATTTAATGTCTTTGTCTCACATATGTGTCAGTTCCGAGTCTGTTTCAATTGCTTTGTTATCCTCCTAATTATGATCATGTTTCCCTACTTCTCTGCAACCCTGATAATCTTATCAGATGCCAGACAGTGTAAATTTTACCTTCTTGGGTGCTGGATATTTTTGTATTCTTATAAATCGCTTGAGCTTCTCCGCTACTGAGGCAAGATTTTCCTGAGCATTCCACCCAATGCCCTGTGAATTATAAGTTTTTCCAATCTGGTTGGTGGGAACATGCACTATACCTGGCCTTGTGTGAGTTTCAGACACTGATCTCTAGAGTACTCTCTGTAGTGCTTTCTCTTCAGTACTTTGTCCTGCTACCTTGATCTCTTAGACTTTTAGCTCTGTCTCCTCAACTCAGGGAATCTGCCAGCCTCTATCCAAATTCCTCCTCCCTGTGCCACAGCCTGGATACGTTCTCAAGGCAGTAACTTGGGGCAATTGAAGGGCTTACCTCTTTTGTTTCCCATCTGTCAGGAATCACTGTTTTTTGTTACCTGGTGACCAGGGTCTTAAAAATCTTTGTTTCATGTATTTTGTCTGTTTTGTTTTGCTTCAGGATGAAGGGTAAATCTTATCTATACAGTAGAAGCAGAAGTCCCTTATTACTGTTTATGGATGTACCTGATAAATAAGGGAGGGAATGTCCTATTTTATAAAAATACCTTTTGGAGGGTATAGTTTATCATCAAATGTCATTATTGTTAGATTTTTATCAGAAGGGACTGAGTTACAATAGTGGTAAAAGATTGGAGGTATTTACTTATTTTTTATGTTAGGGACAAAATGTTTGTATCAGTATTACATTGCAGTATTCATAAGCAGGATGGATGTATGGCTGCCGATGGTATATTAGTAAATTAGCACCTTCTAAAAGAGGCAGAAGGTGGTTTTGTATTCTCTTTTTTTAAATGTGGTCCTCATTGTATGACAGTGCTGAGATCAGTGGAATTATTTTTATTGCCTCTCTTCACTATTAGGAAATTGATTTACATAAAAATAAGACACCAGTTCAACTTAACTGGGTAACTGTAAAGAAATCTGTGTCATCTAGAAAGAAATGCCAATAAGTCAAGCAAAATAATTAATTAATAGTTATATTTTATTATATTTACTTGCCTAATTTCAGGTCATATTTATTACTTAGTTCTTTTTTTCATTTTCTTGGGTTCAATTGCATCACATTATTACTCTTTTTATAGTTCATATACATAATACATATATGTCCTTGTTATAGGACTGGGAATATGTTTTTTCTATTTTAAATGATTATGCAGATTTATAATTATAGCTTTGCTTTGGGAAATTATCTTTGGTCATATCTGTCACTTAGTTGACGCCAAATCTTTGGACAAAATCACAACTTTCAATTAAAACATTGCCCATATAAGAAAGTACATTCAAAAGTAGGGCCAACTTGTATTTTTTTTCTTTCATTTTCTTGGCGGGGGGGCACTATTGGATAAAGGAAAAAGACACTTTGAAGGTGTTGTAGGTGGTACATTATCAAATTTTTACACCTTTTTATTTAACCTGATTACATCTATTATTGAGTGGAATTTTGCTTTATTTGCTTGTTTCTTAAATAAATGTTTGTTTCCTTGTAATTTCTTATAGTTAAAAATAATTTTAAGAATAGGCTTTATAGAGGAAATTGTCATGATTAGTTCCAAGAATATAAGTTGTGGAGTTCATCTACAGAGAGGAGAGAGGAATTTTTTTCCCCAGTGGTAGGATAAGAGATATTTTATAGATAAGATAAACAGAATCATATCTTGTCTTCTCTTGACTTTCAGGGAGCTGAACGGAAAATCAGGGATGAAGAACGAAAACAAAGCAAAAGAAAAGGCAAGTGTACTGACCCCAGCTCTCAGTTGAATGCCTGTAAGTAGAAATACTTCCACCATGTCTTAATAACTTTTCCATTCAGAATAGTGGCTTGAGTTTTCAAGCAGAAGATGTAATAATAGATGTTTCTACTGCTCAAACAGAAACAGTGAAGGAGGGGTAGTGTTGCTTTTTTTCCCCAGATATAAAAACAGATGAATGACTAGTGGCTATGTAGTTTTTTGTTTTTGTTTTTATTTTTCGCAGAACAATAAGGATTCTTGAGTTTTTTCTGGAGCTCAGGCTTTTTGGCTGCCAGTTTTAGCTCAGGTTGCTGGTTCCAGTTCTGAAAAATAATGTACATTATACCTGAATAGCTGATAGTAAAATTAGGAATTGTCTAGATTTAAAAAAAAAATAGTAAGACCCTTTGAGAATTCAGGAAGTCTTAATTCACAATGAATCTATAGGGCTTCTGTTTGGACATTCACTAAGAGAGCTTTTCTTCCTTTTTTTTTTTTTAAATGTGACCAATATTCATATTCATAAAATTCTGTATTTCTTAGCTAAAAGGAAAAAAATTCTCTCTGTTCATATTGCATTTCATCTGTAGTATGTGGGATTCTAGCATCTGTTGTTTGAACAGTCTCTCTGGCTCAGCACACATTTGCCTTGCAACACATAAGTCAGGATTCTCCTACTGGTATCAAAGTACAATATTCTGGTGTTACTTCAGAAAGCAGCTAACTAGGAAACCTCATCACTAAGAAATTCAAGGCCAGATTATAGATAGGGCAAGATGAAGTCTATAATTTACTAAATTAAAAATAAGACAGTCATGCTTGCTCTTAACCTCTCTGTAACCTCTGTATTGAGCTTCTCAGTATGTCTAAAGTTGAAGGATACATTGCTATTAGATGTAAATGATTGAATGAGGACAACTAAGGTGAAATTACTTCCAAATTATATTCATACAGTTATAACTTCTGACCTTTCAGACAGAAACTAAATATGCTTTACCATTGTTCCAAATCTTGTATGTATATGACTGTGTGCTTTTCTTTTTTGTTTTGTTAAGATAGTCAATTGAGTATAAATACACACAACATATTCCTTCATAAAACTGGTTTTTCCCTTAATTCAGGAAACATGACCTGTATGTTATAAAGCTCTTCCTTAACGTGAATCTTAAATTTCTTAAACATTGAGGAAACTGTTCTGTGGCCTGCATCCAACCTGTATATATCATCTATTGACTTTGATATCCTTATTTTTTTTTTCAGTTTCTGATGTTAAAGTGCCACTGCTTCCCTCTCACAAACGAATGGATGTCACGGTTTTCAAACCCTTTATTGATCTTGATACTCAGCCTGTCCTCTTTATTCCTGATGTGCATTTTGCCAACCTTCAGCGGGGCACTCATGTAGGTAACCAGTACCCCATGGTGGGAACAAGGAAGTAAGACAAGACAAAAATAAATTCTTTGACATTATTCATGGTAAATAGAAGCCAAAATTTAGTGAGGCTTGATCAGTGGTTAAGTGTCAGCTCTTTGGAACTTTTAGTTGGGGTAACATGATACTTTTACGGTAAAATATGTGTCAGTTTTGTTGATTTGGAAGTATAATACCAAACTATCATCTTAATTCTGTTTCCTAACTTATTTAAAAGATTTTAGAATAGTAACAAAATTGGGAGTTTGGGTCAGGTTCTTGTGAACTTAACTAACATGGGAATAAGGGTATTCCCAGATGACTCAAAATAGGGTCTTGATAGAAGAAAAGAGCCAGTAGGGTGCCTCAGGTAGGAAGCCTTGATTACATAAAGAACATCTGAAGGTTCTTTTCATGGTTTCAGTTACTGAATCATCATTAGCAACTAATTCTAAATATAAAACATAATCATACTCTGCTTTGCAGCAAAAGCTTACTAGAGATGGGAACTTCAGGAGATAGCATGCTTTTTATTCTGAGCCCAAATAACTATCAAAAAGACAGTTTAACATGTATTTTTTAGGCAAGTTTATAAGGACTAATGATTTTTTCAGAGTTGTTAGGGAAGCCATTGCCAATGTGTTCAGTTTCTAAAGAGAAACTTTGGAGTGAGCAGAGTTTGGCAGACTTTTTCTGGAAAGGGCCAAATAGTAAATATTTTAAGCTTTTTAGTACACTATAATCTCTGTCATGATTACTAAGCTCTGCCTTTTTTGTGCAAAAGTAGATATAACCAATACCTTTAGTTATATAAGCAGCCATTGGGACCTGATTTAGTCCATGTGCCATAGTTTGCCAACCTCTGGGTTAGAGTAGTTCAAGATATCTGTAAGTACCTGGTACTGAAAAACAAGGCTAAAGGATTTTGTATTAGATTGGTCAAATTCAAAATTATCCCCATTCATTTACGGTTTGAAATATTTTGAGCATATTTTTTGAAAAGCCATCTATTTTTTGGCCTTAGGTGCTTCCCATTGCCTCAGAAGAATTGGAGGGTGAAGGGTAAGATTTATATTTTGTTCTGCTTTTATAAATTCTTTTATTTTGAAACAGTCTCAAACTTATAGAAAAATTACAGGTGTGGTACCAAGAACTCATTTTTTTCTGAACCATTTGAAAGTAATTTGCCAACTTGACCCATAAGTCCCAAATACTATAGTGTGTTTCCTACAAACAAGGATGTTCTCCTAAATAACAGTCAAAATCACCATATTAATATTGATACCATGTTTTCATTTCCTCATTGCTAAAGCAAATACCAAGCAATGGGTATTGGCTCACAGTTTTGAGGCTGGGAGAAGTCCAAAAAGGCACGATCTTTCTTCCTGAAGACTGGCATTCTGGGCTGGCTTCCAGTGATGGTTGGTCTTTGGCTCCTCTGTCACATAGCAATGTACATGGAATCCTCTCCTGGCCTCTCTCTTCTGCGATCCATTGACCTTCAGCTTCCTGCTTCCCATGGCTTTCTTTCTATACCTGTCTGAATTTCATTCTGCTTATAAAGGACTCCAGTGATAGAATTAAGCCCATCCTGATTGAATTAGGCCACACCTTAACTGAAGTAGCCTCATCAGAAGGTCCTACTTACTGTCAGTTCACACCCACAGGAATGGATTAAATGAATATGATTTTCTGTGGTACATAGCTCCAAACCACCACACCATATAATCCTCAATTCCATTTAGTTTTGCCAATTGTTCCAGTGCCCTGTAAAGCAAAAGGACATAATAACATATTGTATTTACCTGTCTCTTTAATCTCCTTCAGTCTGGAACAGGTTGAATCAGTCTCTCCTTGACTTTCCTGACTTAGCATTTCAAAGATTACAAATTATTTTGTAGATTGTCCCTCAGTTTGGTCTGTCATTTTCTCATGATTAGATTCAAGCTACATATCTTTGACAGGAATATCATAGAAGTAATGCTGTATTCTTCTCAATACATCCTATCAGGTGGCACACAATTTTAATGTGTCCCATCACTGATGTTATTCACTTTGATCACTTGATTGAAGTCTTGTCAGGCTTCTCCACTATGAAGTTACTCTTCTTCCTTTTGTAGTAAGTATTTTATGGGAGGGTACTTTAAAACTTTGCCAATATCTTATTCCTCATCAAACTTTTTATCTATTCATTTATTTATGTCAGTATGGACTCATAGTTTACTATTTTTTTCAATAAGTTGCCATCCATTATTATCATTTACTTTGCTCAAATTACCTCAGAACTGGTCAGTGGGAGCCATTCACCTGGCCACTGGATTCTTTTGACATGTCTACCTTATTCTTTGAGCACTCCCTTGTTTTTCAGGCACAATATGTTCCAGGCTCTTGTACTTTCTCTTCTCCAGCCCTAGAATCGGCCTCTTCAAGGAACCCTGGTTCCTTTTAATGGAGAATGACTTTTAGAATCCATGATCGCGACCCTCGGTGTGCTCATTGCTATTGAGGTGTTGCTTCCTCCTCTTTATGTGCGCAGCCTCTTCACTCCTCTTGGGCTCTTCCCACACTGGGAAGCCTTCCTATTCAGATGCTTTCCTTACCCTACTGAGGGTCTGTTACCCACCCCCCACCCCCACCTTGGGGCCATTATAGTGCCTTTTTCCTCATCTTATTCAGACTTAGCCTTGCTCTGTCCCACTTGCTGTTTTGGGGACTAAATTTTTTTCAGGAAGCGGGGAAGATTATGACTTGATTTTTAAATCTCTCTTCCTCTTGACACTAACTTACCTTTCAGAAAAGTGTACCATAATGGAAAGAACCTAGGCTTTAGAGACACATAAACTTTAACACTTTCTAATTATGTAACCTTGGGCATATTATTCTGAGCCTTGGTTTTCATAACTGTCAAATGAGGCTAAAATGTCTATCTCATAGGTAGTTATGAAGATTAAATTGAATGCAGTAATGACTATATAATGCCCAAAGTGTTCAATAAATGGTAAAATGTTTTTATTTTAAATTCAATACCCCTTTAAAATTTGAAGCAATCCAAATATCCAGATTGGTATCTTTCTCCTTCCTAAGAGTGGAAGCCATGTTGCCATATGTTTTGCAAGAAATGTTTAACTTTGGTGTTCAAAAGGGGGCTACTATTATAATACCAGGTTAGGGACTGCCAAATGTCACATGGGCAAGGTGGCAGAGATGGGAGTAGTATTCAAATGAGTGAAGACCGAATGGAATTCAAAACTTGTGGAAAGGACTGAACAATATATAGACTGTACAGAACTGGAAAATAATTGACAGCCTGAACTGTATCATCGACATGTTTCATCTAGCCTGGCCTTGGACTTTCCTACTTATACTTTCCTCTCTTTTTAAAATTCCCTCTCCTTTGTTATCACCTATACAAGATTATCTTAGTTCCTTCC
Source organism: Chaetophractus vellerosus (assembly GCA_004027955.1). Lineage (NCBI taxonomy): Eukaryota > Metazoa > Chordata > Mammalia > Cingulata > Chlamyphoridae > Chaetophractus > Chaetophractus vellerosus. Next base: position 9,894 of record PVKH010009878.1, read on the forward strand.
TGCTCCATAAAATTTTTCATGAAAAGAAACTCTCCGTTCTTGAGGAGACAGCTTGATCTAGGGTAAATGTAATGGAAGATGTTTGCAGGTAACCTTCATTAATATTCATGAGCACCTGGGTAAGTCAATCAGTACCTTTCTTTGGGCCTCAGATTTTTCATCCACAAAATAAGGAAGAATGAAGGTCATTTTAAATCTAAAATTCAGTGATATATCCTAGAGCTGTCTTTGTTTATGCAGTTGATTTGGTAGTTAGCATTTAAGTTGAAGTCATTAACTGCAAATTTTGGCTCACTTGCAGATCTAACATGAAGAGGGGGCCATATGGAACGGAAGATGACTTTGCTACCCCATCTCCAGCTAAACTGACCCGAATAGAAGAACCAAAGAGAGGTGTGTTGGTTTAGATTCCTTAGTGGGAGTTTAAAATTAGAAGTGAGTCCTGAATCTGTTAAAAGCATTAATTGCTCAAGAATCTTGTCCAGTTTTACTTTCTTGAATATTCTTTCATCAGACCAATATCTAGCTTGAGCTTAGACTTAGAATTAAAAGAGAAGCTGAAAGTTGTGTTCCTTAAGACAAGTTTTCTATTAGTTTGTGTTTGTTGTCCTTGATGTGGATGTGTATTTTTATTTCAACCAATACCCATTATCTGTGTACGTATTTTGCTTATAAGAATTAACTGTGTCCCTTTTAAAAATTTTTTTTCATCTCCTTATTCATATTGGGAATTAGTGTTGCTGTATGTTCGAAAAGAGTCAGAAGAAGTCTTTGATGCCCTGATGCTCAAGACACCATCTTTGAAAGGTTTGGTGGAAGCTGTAAGTAGTATAAACTTTATAATGTCCTTAAAAATTTAAACCAAACTTGGATAAAATTCCATTGAAACAAATTTTATTGGACTAACCAGATTCCTTTGTTGTATTGAAATCTCTGAAACTTTTCCTGAGTCGTAGTGCTTTGTTTATGCCTTTATTATATCACACATTTTATCTTGCCTTGTATGGTAGTCATTTATTTGCATATCTATCTCTTCCAACTCACTCTTAAACTCCTGTGCCTAACATAATAGCTAGTAGATAGTAATCAACCAGCAAGTGTCTATTTCACGGAATTGAATGAATTTGTGATATGACATATGAGATAGTTTAAATTGGTTATACTTGGTTAAAGAGAGATTGCCATTTAGCAAATCATTTGGAAAAAATATTTTAATATAGTAAAATCTTAAAAACTTCATACATAAAAATAGTGACACCAGTGATGGGACCACCCCACCCCAATGCTTTTACCCCACCCCTCTGCTCCTCATGGTTTGGTTGAAGCCTCACAGTCACACCTTGGGCTCACTCTGCAAGTTATTAATAGTTAGAATTGTATTTTGGATTTTTATATGAGAAGTCCTACTTTCCGATCTTGTGTGGAGATATCAGTTTGTCCATCTGTGTATGTATATATTTGTATGAGACATGCAAAAATGTATAAACATACAAGCTCTTAAAAAAAAAGAATAGTGGTTCCTAGGTCTGTCTTCAGAATTTTGGGTTCTAGGGAATTACTGAACTTGTATCAAGACCTTACCCAAAGCATATTTAAAAAAAATTGGAGATGTAACTTGTGATGACCATAATCTTTGTACACAACCCCAACAAAGGGCTGAAGAGTAAAGTGACCCAAGTATTACTTTTGGGATCTTAGTAAGAGAGACAACAGGGAAGGGTACTGTGCTGGGTCCCCATTTTGGCTTTGCCCCTGGGTAAAATTCAAGTGATCATCCACTTCAGTCCCCTAGCTTTGAGTTCAAAGCATGCACATAATTGAGTTATAAATGTTTCCTCTGACTCCCACTGACAACTACAATGTGTTGAATTCATTTAAGAAATATTTATTATGGGCCTGCTTTGTGCCAGGTACTGTTCTAAGCACTGGAGTTACAAGAGTAAGTGACACAGTGCCTAATGGAGTTTACATTCTACTTAGAAGGGTGGAGACAAAGTACGTAAAAAAAGAGAGAGTTTCTCTCTCTTACCTTGTCTTTTGATGACTCATTCATCATTTCTTAAGAATCATGGACACTCTTGATTATGGAGAGAGAAGAGAGTGTGAAAAAAGATTGGACTTAACCTGTGCCAAACAACTCATTTACAACTCATTAAGGAATTTATTACAGTATCTTAAATCTTTTGGAGCTGGGATTTTATAAATATACAAAGTATCATTAACCAGTGATATAGAAAAGAAATGGATCTATTTTTATGATAGGAGCACTGAGCTTGGATTTAGTATGAAATTTATATTTGTGTTAGATTGAAAGAAATCTGAAAGTTGGTCTTCTGAGACCTCATTTTTCAGTGTTGCCTTGAACTTTTCTCTTTAAATTAAGGCTAGGGCAGCAATCCCAGTTTGGGAGTAGTCTAGACAATTTCAAATAAAGCATTTGATCTGTGACTTCCTAGTAGACTGAATCAGCTGTTTGTTCTTGGAGTAGTAATTCCTCTTTTCTCTTTAAAGATAGTTTCTATACCCTGAAAGGGAAACATGCAAAGTTTACATTGTAATGATTTCACTGCACTGTAGCCCACTCATGATGATTAAGAAAAGAGGGGAGAGTATGAGACTGAGGAGATGCTAAGGGCCACACATCAGCAGCTGCAGCTATGTTTAGCCATGAGCCTTCATGATTATGCAACATTCCTTACTGTTTTCTTGAGAGGCTTTGTATAGAACTGGCAGTGGTGGAATCTTCTAAAAGTTTTCTGGACTATGGGATATTAATTTTTTTTTCCTTTCCATAGTTTGGTATCTAAAATCATTAACTCTTTGTGCTAGACACACTTTAATCTTCACAACAACCCTGTGATGTATGGAGTGAGAGGCTCACTTTATTGAGGGGAGACTGAGGATCAGAAAGGTCACGAGCTAATTAATGGATTGATTCAACTTAGATGTGTCTACTCCAGAGAGAGGCCTTTATACATTGTATGAAAATACCTGTGATTGTATATACACTTACCTTGCCCTAGTTGTGTATATATTTTTTCCAATCACTCAGCTTATTGATATCTGTAAATTAAGGGAAACTAACAAGAACTTGATTCCAGTTCCCTTCATTTAAACTTTGAGGATAACTTACCATGGAAAATAATTTTTCAGAGGAAGGAAGTCCCTGAAGACATGAACTGGGTCTTATTCCTATCTTAGTATAGGCAATTTTGCAAAATAGAAAGTTGAGCAGGTGTGTGTGTGTGAGTGTGTGTGTGTAACCATGAAAACAACACTTTGTAATTATTTTTCTTTTCTTTTTTAGATCTCAGACAAGTATGATGTTCCCCATGACAAAATTGGAAAAATATTCAAGAAATGTAAAAAGGGGTGAGCACTGATTGGCATTTTATTTAGTACCTCTAAATAAAATAAAATTACATTATTCACATGCATTTGTGCCCAGTCCAGAAAGTTATAGAATGTATTTCTTTCTCATTAAGTTATCCACGTGAAATTGATCTACTTTTTAAAAACTTCTTTGTGGGGTTTTTCTTTTTTCTTTCAAGTAAAATTTTTATTTGCTCTTCCCATGTTTGGCAGCAGTGAAGTGGCTCCAAACTCCAGAGCACATTATGAAATTTACTATGAAGTGGCTGTAAACTCCAGAGCACATTATGAAATTTACTAAGTATAACAATAATAGCTACTCTATTTATTGAGTACCCATCATGAGCCAAGTACTAGATCAGACACTTTTCATGTATTTCATTTAATTTTCATATCATCCTTCTGAGATGGGTATCATTATTTGTGGCTTATAGATGAGGGAATTAAGACACAGAGAGCTTAAGAGACTTGACCAAGGTCTTGTAGCATGTTACTGGTACAGCCATGATTCATATTCTAAAGCCTCTAATTTTTCTACTTTATCATCCTGCCCTCGATCATATCTTGAAGCCATATAACATTGCTTCATTGTCCAAAAATTAATATTTTCAATTCTATTTTACTTAATTGCCTTTGCTATTTGGCATGGATAAGCAAGGTACAGTATAAGAGTATTTTGGCTTAATTCTAAAACAAATCTTAATTAGAATTTTCTAGATGACACTAGTGGAAAGCGTTGGACTTTTTAATGATTCATTTAAACTTTGAGGATAACTTACCATGGAAAATAATTTTTCAGGGAGCTGTAATTTCAGATCATGTAGATTAATTTGATTACTATGCTTTCTAAAGCTGGACCAATGATGTATTCCTTCTGTAATTTATTTAATTGTGTTATATTAGCTACCGTTTAAATATTTTACTTGATTAACTCATTTATGCTCAGACAACCTTATGAGATTGGCACTATTATTATCCCTGTTTTATAAGGTTGCGGAGGTTTAAATAATTTGTCTCAGTTGTCACAGCTAGTAAGTGACAGAGGTAGCTGTTTAAAAATCTGTGTCTGACTCTAAAGCCTAGTAGGAAAGAAGTGAATCTGTGTCTTTCTCTCCTTATTTAGGATACTAGTCAACATGGATGACAACATTGTGAAGCATTATTCTAATGAGGATACCTTCCAGTTGCAGATAGAGGAAGCAGGAGGATCATACAAACTCACCCTCACTGAAATCTAAAGGCATACTGGCCCACAACTCCCACTGAGTTAAATGAAGGTGTTAAATAGCTCTTATTGTTTGGCAAGCTGCAAGTACACCAGTCAACCACCTTCCAAACTTGGGTAGATGTCAGTAGACGTGTTTGGACTGAAGATAGTAGTTAATATATTGCATTGGCCTTTTTCAGATGACAGAGAAATCCATATACCAATATGTTTTAATTTTCCAATACAGATATTTAGGATTAAAAGTGAAAACTTTGTTCCAAGGTTTAATAGACTCTCTGGGAACCATTAGGGTATCTATTACATTATTTATAAAAATATTGGAATACCTACCTTCTGTCTCTTCTGTATTAGTGGGCCTGCTCACTAATAGAATTCAGAAAAAGTAATCAGCTTGGCTTTAAGGATTTTGTGCTCTTGCCTGCACTCGTTTTAACTCTGACTGCTTCAGGTTATAGGGAGTTGCATCTGAAGAGTAAAGGGATGAGCTCCTTTCTCCCTTAAACACGAATCCTCCAATAAATGTTTACTAAAATAGGGCATGTTACTGAAATCTTCCTTTGCAACTTTCTTGGGCATATCACCTGTCTTATGAAGAATTTAAATGGATTACAGTATGAAATCAGTTAAGATAAAGCTGCATTGTATATAAGTGCAATATATTTTTGAAGGTCTGTGTCTGTAAATGTGTACATACATGTCTTATATAAATATATAATATATAAATATGGTGACTGTGTACATATAGTAAAGATATTCAATAAGATCTACCTTAAAGACTTTCTCTAGACAAAAATTAAGTTATTTTTGATAAAGTACACCAAACAGATAGAATTCTGTGTTTAGTGGAACCCACTAAAAAGCTTTCTCTATGTGTTTTCCCAAACACAAGCAATCATTCCATAGCATAGCAAAACTTTCTCAACTGACAGATTCTGTTTGCTATTGAGAATATTATTTTTTGGATTTCTGCACCGTTTAACAAATGAAGTAAAAGAAAAACACTACTGCAATTCATGTCTGTTGTGTTTGCTAGTATCAGTATATTGAGTGAACAAACACAGTAATTACAACAAGCATATTGTAATTATTGTGAACCAAGCGAACAAACTCAGAATGGAGTTCTTCCTAATCTTGTTGTAGGAAATGATTTTTATTTTATCATGTCCAGAGCCTTCAAGCTTTGATTATCTTGTATGTTAACAATTCTAGAAAACATTAATGGGTTTATGAGAATATATTACTATGACAGAGGAACATTTTGTACACATTTAAATACATAAAAATATTAAAAAGTAAGTGCATCACAGCAATAAAATCATGGGTATCTTTGGGTTTTGGAAACTACAATAGGTCATTTGTATAAGTAGGATTGATGGATACATCCTTATGTTAAAAATATTCTAATGAAGTCTGTGAACTAAATTGCTGGTTTTCTAATAGAAGATATAATGGGACACGGGTCATATAACAATATTTTATATTTTATGAAAGTGATTTTGTCTTTGTTGTTTTTAATTGTATCATCGAAGATGTATTTTAAACCAAAGGGATTAAATTTTATATGTCTATTTCGTAAGATGTCTTTCTTCTGTTATTCAATTTGACTTTATCAGTGAAGCAAAATTTTGGGATCTTAAAATATTAAAGCAGAAAAGAATCTTGTTAGTACTTTCTACTTGTTTCTCAACATGTATGCTTAATTCTTTTCCCTCGTGTTAATTTTTCCTTACAAGGGCCTGAAGTGATCCAAGTAATAATTGTTAAGTAAGGGAGTCCTGAATACTTTCTCAGCTATTACCAAATTCGAACCACTAAAGCTAAAATAGTAGTTAAGGTTTTCTGACCTAAAATCTTAGTGTTCTTAATTTTTAAAAGCTTAGCAGATGATGGTTAGTTTAGAATATTCCAATAATATTTAAATTAATCAGAATTTCCAAATTAAACAGCTGTTCTGAGCATGTTCAGATAAACCAGAGCCTAAATGTGATATATATATTTTTTTATTTCGGGACCTTGTATGTGGGAGCTGGTGCTCAACCAGTGAGCCATATCAGCTCCCCTGAGTTGGTTTTTGTTTTGTTTTGGTTTGGTTTTTTACTTTACTATTTTTTTATTAGAGAAGTTGAGGGATAAAAGAAAAATCATGTAGAAAATACAGTGATTCCATATACCAACCTATTATTAACACCTTGCATTAGTGTGGTACATTTGTTACTGATGAAAGAACGTTTTTATAATTATGCTATTAACTATAGTCCATGGTTTACATTAGGGTTCACTGTGTTGTACAGTAATATGTTTGATTGTTTATTTTTTAAAACAAATCAATTTTATTGATACATATTAATAAAGCATACATTTCATCCAAAGTGTACAATCAATGGTATTTGGTATAATCACATAGTTGTGCATTCATCACTTCAATCATTATTAGCACGTTTTTATGCTCTAATGCATATGTGGGAGCCAATGCTCAACCAGTGAGCCACATCAGCTCCCTTGAGTTGGTTTTTCCATTTGTTTGCTTGTTTGTTTTTTTGTTTTAAGGAGACACTGGGGCCCAAACCCGGGACATCCCATGTGGGAAGCAGGAGCTCAACCGCTTAAGCCACATCCACTCCCCTAAAATATATTTTTAATGAATACAAGATCAAATTAATGAAGTAAACTCTCTGATGGATTTCCTATGACATCTATGCATTTTTCACTGTGATCCTTGGATCAAAAGGCAAGAATCCTTACCAACATACTTAGTCCCTGATCATTTTGTGGCTTCAGAGTCTTAGCTTAGCATAGGAAGCCCTCTGGGATCTGGCCCATCTAGTCTCTTTGAACCTTTCCTCTTAGTGCTTTCCCATACTCTACCTTTTACTAGGGCTCCATGAAGCTACTTGGGATTCCCTAATATTCCTTTGCTTTCCATACACTGTACTTCTTTTCTCCCTTTGCCACTAGTTCTTTCTTCTGCCTTAAAACTTGCCTTTCCCCTAGAGACAACAAACTTTTCCCAATCTCCCCAGTGGAATTATCCTCAGTTTCTTCTGCATGCAATGCTCCCTCTCTCAAAGCACTCACTTCTCTATATTGTAATTTGAAATTTGCCAGTCCTCCTCACAATCTCTGATTTCTTTGAGAAAGGGTTTGATGTCTTAGCTTTGGATCTCTGGCACCCAACCCAATGCTAGTTACATAGAAGATGCCCAAGTTTTGTTACTTGTAAGACAGCAAGGAGGTTTTTTGGAAGTTATAAGCTCAGAATTTAGCCTGGATTGGACATGGATCAGTAGTCCACCATTTGGGGCCAGGAGATAAGGATTGTCTATTCAACAGGGTGACAATCAGTAAAGCAGAAGTCTCTAAGAGACAATGGGGCTCTAGAAAAGGTGGCTTCAAGGAGAAGACCCAATCTTACTAGGAAGGAGTATCAGGAGAAGAATGAATGGAGCACCTGAAAGTGTATGGCTAGCTGGACCTCACTTGGTATAACTTCACAAAGTGCTCTCACATTCATTAGTTCATTTACCCTATGAAGGAAGCATTGTATTATTTTTACCAAATAGTAATAAAATTTTCATCTCACCTTAGGTCACACAATTAGTAAGTGCTGTAGCCAGGCTTTAAACCCAGGACTTCTGACTCCATCTCCAATACTCTTTCCAAGCTCAACAGTTGTCCCAATGGGATACAGAATAACAATAAGTATATAAATTATTTTTTCTGTGTTCAAGTCTCGTATATCTTAAAAACGACTTCCTTAATTCTCAACCCTTATAGCCGTTATCCCCATTCAAATAATCTTTTCACTAGAGTTTGTTTGATTTATTTTATTATAAATGTAATACATGCTAAGAAAAAAAAAAGGAAGCCATTATAATGAATTATGGAACCTCATAGGGTGATTTCTCTGAAGAAAATGTTTCCTACCACTGCGATCCCACCCCCCAGAGGTGTAACCATTAAAAGTTTCTTGAAGGCTTCCCAGGAATCCTTTATGCAAATTCAGGCATATTATTCATACTGTTTTGTAAATACGGCCATATTAGTCATACTGTTTTTTGCTAATGATTTCATTTATCAAT
>PVKH010009879.1:0-18577 GCA_004027955.1 Chaetophractus vellerosus
GGTGACTTTGCCATGCCCGTGGGGGCTCCGCCCTGCCCGTGGTGGCTTTTTGCCTTGCCCACGGCAGCTCTGCCCCGCCCACGGCGGCTTGCCTTTCTCAAGGCCGTCTGCCCGCTCAGAGAGGTCCCCGGGAACCAAACCCGGGGCCTCCCATGTGGTACACCGGCGAGCTCTTTATCCACTGAGCTATCTAGCCAGGCCACTATATGTTTTTGAAAATCTAATCGATCAGTTGTTAACACATGCAATGATATTCTGAAATTTTATACGAAGTAAAATACAGCCCTGACTTAGGTTGTATTGACTCACATTGCTTATAAATCTGAGGATAAAAGATGAGAACACTCAACCCTAAGATTCCTGCAATAGACAATTTAAAAGCAAATATGTACATTTTCTCTCTCTCAAAAGATAGTTATGACTGATAGTGAGCATATGTAAATTCTCTACTGAATCATCCCTAGCAAAAATGTGTTTTGTCACTAATGATAAATCTATTTCACTTGATCAGGTTAATTGATAATTTTGGGAATTTATTTCCATAAACTAAAAACATTTCAACTTTTAACCATTCGGATTAAAACCCACTAATACGTCATTTCACAGACCTAAATAAAGGACTACTAGAGAATATAATTCCTTAGTTTGATAAAGAATAAATGTCTCTAAATACTAGAGACATTTTTATTAAAATCTGAAACCAATAAAAAGAAGCATTGTTTTTAGTGTTACCACTTTTATAGACATTCTGACCAATTAGCTATGAAACAAGTAAGGAAAATAGCCATCATCTAGTTTTGATGATGACACAGAAGTATGCCTGTAAAACTCAAGAGAATGCATTGAAAAATTATTAGCATTAGTAAGACAGTTCAGTTAAATGTCTAGGTACATATAAGTATTGCAAATGCCAGAGAGCGGCATTCTTGCTTCAGACACAAGCTGGCTGACACCACAGGCTCCGCGCTTCAAGCCCAGAGCTGTTGCTGAGAGGGCTGCTCAGCCAGGAACAACTTCTCCCGGCCTCCTGTTCCACAGAGATGAGGCCATGTGACTAGTCCTGCCAATTTAATGTAAGCAGAAGAAAGGACTGTGCCAAGTCTTCCACTACTAGAGGCTACGTAAAAGCAGAACTCAAAAAAAAGATCCACTTCTAACAATAAAGAAAATGGCAAAAGTATATAATTAGATATGACCCATATACAAAAAGGAAATAACTTTCTGGGAGGTTTAAAAGGTTACTTAAATAAGTAGAAAAGCAGGCCATAATACTAGATGTAAAGACGATTATAAAGTTATATACTTTTCTAAGATCAATTTAAAATTTTAATATAATTTAAAGCTAAATATATTAACCAGGCCCTTCTGAAAAAACAAGCAAGATAATATTAAAAAATAAAACAAATATAGAGGGATTATCTAACTAGTCAGTAAAATAGACATAGTTCAATTAGTATAGAGCAATAAAATGAAATAGGTAATTCAGAATCTATCTCTACTACATATGAGAATTTAAATAAAAATAAAGGCAGTATCAGAAATCATGGCAGAAGGATGGATTTTTCCATCAGTTTCACCAGGGCAACGGGTTGTCTATTTTAGAAAAAAAATTAGATCATCCATTACATAATATAATGAAAAATAAATTACAGATTAATTCAAGAATTAGTTGTTAAAATTCAATAAAAATAAATGTGAAGAGTGATAAGTTTTGTGAATTAGGGTGGATGTTCTGAGCCAAAGGACAATGGGAAAACACTGATAAAACTTCTGTTTATTAAAAACAGAATCCTAAGTCATTTGTTTAATTAAATACACAAGGAAACTAAGAAATATTTTTATAACTACTTTTACCATATATAATGTTTATATGCTTACTTACAATAAAAGGCAAAGAATATAATCGACCAATTCAGAGAAATAATTGTTTTTTAAGATTTATTTTATTTTATATAATAATTAACATTTGAAAAATATTTTACCTCGCTAATAATAAAAATGCAAATTAAAAAATAATGTGATACTGTTTTCATAAACAACCAAAAAAAAGTTACCACATAGTGTTCCTATATATGTTGAAACAACTCTCACACAATGCTGGTGGGAGAGAAATGTAATGCAATATTTGAAGGAAACAATTTGGGAATTCACCTCAGAAGTTTTAAAAGGAGTTGACTGGGACTTTATAGTCTTTGAGGGCAGAGATTCTGTGTTCTACCTTTTCTACCATACCCTTAACCTCTATACTCAATGTCTGGCAAATAATAAGGGATCAATAAGGGTTTGTTGAATTGACCTCAGTTGACCTCAATTGATCCTAATTGTGCTCCTTAGAGACAAACAAAATAGGGAATCGATAATCTTTCCTCCACATAATGCTCCTTAAGTCCATAAAAAGAGCTTTCATGATTCCTTGTTTCTTCTTCTCCTGGCAGAACACTGTCCCCACATTTCCAGACTCCACACCATTTAGTAACTCATCTCCAGATGTGGTCTCCTGTGCCAGGGTCATGCAAGGAACTGAAAACAAAGCTTTGCTATGGTTTTCATTGCCCTCAGCATGAGACTTCATTTAATGAAGCTTTTGATTACATTGTTGTGATATGACATTAAGTAGGAAAAGCAACATTTCAACAATGATGTGTACATTAGGATTAAACTATTTGAATTGTACATCACAAGGTCAAGGCCTGGAAAACAACTTGCAACAATTAAAATAATTGGGTAATGTTAACGGCGTTAGGATTTTTAAAATAATGGTTTTGTTGTTGAAACAATATAATTAAAATGAAAAGATTTTATTTTTGGCAACTGCTTCACATCATCGATTCACATTCAGCTTGCAAGCAACTAAAAGCCATTGGCATTTTTCACATGGACAGTCTTTAATCCAGCACTTCCCACATCCTGGATATATATAACCGATTTTTTAACCCAGTGTAGGATCTTCCATTTCAAGTTAAAATTCATTTTGTTATAGTTAATCTTGTTTTCAGTCTGTGATATCCTTTTGAATCTTAATTCTTACATCTTAACAGATTAGCTTTCCCTCCCAGTTTTGGCTACAGGAAAACATTGTAACTCATTTCTTAGAAAATATAACAACAAAGAAAAAATTAAATTAGAGGGGGCCAAGTACATCCCATTCGACTAAGCCCTTCAGTATACTGATGTTCAAGTTCTCGTCTCTGTCTTTGGGGAAGTTATTTACCAATGCATGTGAGATTGTTTAGCTAATTAACTTGCAAGATGCTCTCTCGAGGATATTGCTTTACTGGTGAAGTAATAGTTTTAGAAAAGGTAATAATGAGACAATCCAATTCAATTCAGCAGAGTTTCACAGATATTCTACATTGACCCTCTAACTCAAATTCATATAAGAATCCCATCCTTCCTGGAAAATTACCTTGAAACGCAGTTTCCAGGACCCCATGCTCAGAAATTTTTGAGTGAGTATATTTGACGTAGAGCCCAGGATCCTGCATTTATAACAAGGATCATCCCTTAATAGGTTTTTCCTACATAACGGGTCCTCTAGCCACATTTTTTGAAAATCACTGTCAACTATATGTTATAGAGAAAAAAAAATATGTACTGATTTCAGCCTAGAGAAATATGATTCAGGCATATAAGAAACACATTGTCAACAATGTTTATTTAGTACTTATTGGGTACATATCCCATACAATGAAATAAAAAGAACAAATGATCCTCAAGGGAAGATACAATTTAATATTATGTGGTAAGAGAACATATGCATAAAATCAATAAGATATGACAGCAAGTATAAAAGTGAAATGATTTACACATAAACCTTTGTTCAACAAACATTTATTGAATGTAATCATAGGCTATAATAAATAACAGGCAATACCATTGTAAGTATATAAAAATCACAAATGTTACAATATTGAATTTGTATAATCAAACTTTCAGACCATCTCTTACACATGTGATTTTTATTTTCCTGCACATGTGGATATGTCAACAACTAGGATGTCCATACGTTTTTCTACAAATTATGAACAAGTTTTGTAATAGTTTGGTGGCCCAGCCATATTCTCTGATATGAGTGGGTCTCTGAGGATAAATTTGTCCTCCAGGTTTGTTTCTATATAGAAAGGAACAAAATATATAATGTGTAATTTTCTAAACGGCTTTGGCGTTTGTTCCTGCAGTTGTTCCCATATTTATTTTTATTCAGTTTTGTCTTCATAAACCCTTGTACAATGAAATATTTTTCATTCTCATTCTATGTGACTGCAGCCCAAATTTAAATTTTTCTAAAATGTAAGCCTGACCGTGTAAGTTCCTGACTTAAAAACCTTCATATTCTTCTCATTACTCTTAGCATAAAGTCCCAATTCTGAACATTACCTAACAGCCACTGTGGGCTGGATTCTGCTGATTTCCCTCTGTGATCCCTCTCAGACTTTCTCACACCAGTGTTCTCCAGCTCAGCTACAGTGAACTTGAAAGCACTCAAGAGCTTGTTAAGCAACAGATACGCTCCTGGATGCTTTACGTTCCAAATCCCTTTTAATGCTACTCTCTTTTAAGGTAAGACTAACTTCCCCTTCTTTTCAAAAACTGAAAAATGAAGTGACCTTTCCCATGTCACAATATGTCATATCAGTTAGGAAATGATGAAATCCCAATTTGAACTTGGAAAGTCTAATTCCAAAGCCCTAATTCTCCACCAGTACCAGACTTGCTCATCAACTTCTTCAGGTTTTCAAATATGTCTTTTTTCTCTGTCTTTAGGCTTTCCATGCTGCTTAGAAAACTATCTCTGCTTCCTAAATCTCCTTCTCAGGCTAATCCTACCCATCCTCCTTTCAACCTCTCTAGGCTTGGTATGTATCTTCCCAATTCACATAGTACAATTTCCATCAGATTGTGTTGCAAGAGTATAGTTAGTTGTTTTATCTCTCAAAGGATTATAGGTTATTTGATGAGAGAGACCTTTATGATATTATTCATTGGAGTTTCCAGAGACTAGCTGTCACTTTACTATGTAATAAATGAATATTTGTTGATTGTTTGGCTGAAATGAGTGAACAAGCTTTTTATAAGACAGGGCATCAGAAATCATGATTGTAGGATTACTTTAAAATATTTCATAATTAAAAAATATTTTGTTAGTTCTCTATGATCATAGCAAGTTCAAAGAACAATTTGAATATAGAAATTGAAAGAAATTAAATCTTCAGTGAAATAACTGAGACTTATCGGTCTACATAATACATGAGTAAAGGAGCTATATAGGTAGTTGGAATCATCATGAATCTTTTTTTTTTTTTCATTTTAACCATGCTCCTGAAGTCATGTAAAGTCCATGATATCAAAAATGACATTTCTCCCCAAAACAGCATGATCTTTCTTTGGTTGATGCAATTATCAGCCTGGATATATTGTTTAATAAATGTGTGGCATATATATGGATTATGCATATGTTTTCTAACAAATTTGTCACTTGACTGGACCTCAGAAGGTCTAGGTTCTCAACCTAATCTATTCATTTACTAACTATGTTGACTTCAGCAAGGGAATTGCTTTGTATGATCCACAGCTTCTTCTGGTCTAAAATGAGTGAACTATAATATGAACCACCCATATCACACAACTGTGGAGAGAACAAAATGAGTTAATATCTGTGAATGAATATTAGAAATTGTAAAGAAAATTGCTAGATGGTTTTTAATAGTTATATTTTTATTATTGAGTTAAGTAAATATATATTTGATAGAAATTCAGAAACTCAATTAAATGAAATATTTTGCCAATATTTTTAGATTAAAGTTTGAGATAATTTTCATGTGAAAATAAATAAAAATGCCTCAATAACTATATAAATGAGGATGATCTCATCAGTAAAGTTAGGTCTACCTGTAATTTAGGATTATCTCAGCAAAAATGCTGACAAAAAACAACTCAGACTGTTTGAAATAGTGCAAAAATGACTTGGCTCATATAACTGGAAGTACAGGGTCAATGTGGTTTCAGAGTTGGTTGATTCCGTGGATAAATCATCCCTTCCATTGTCCACTCTACTGACCACACTTCTTGTTTCCTCCTAAGACCAGGCCTCTCGCTTTTATAGACTTGCCCCAAACAACCATTGAAAATACAGTTGTCCACCTTCATGTGAGGCAGAATAGACAGAGGCTGCCAGAGGCTCAGTCTCACAAGTGAAGAAGAACTTTCCTGGAAGCCTTGTGGTAGGCATTTCTTACACTCATGTTTCCACATTGTCTTTGGAATAATCTTTCTATATTTGTGAAGTCCCACCTCCCCAACAAAGAATTGAGATCATTAGTCTCCAAGTCCCTAGCCATCCTACCTCTAAAACATGGAAATAGGTTCTTCTGGTGCAGAAGAGAGAAGATGCATAAAGTTTGAGGAGGCAATGGTTACAGATTAAAAACTTCCAATACTGAAGTGACATCAATACCATGCAGGAGCAGTCATAGTGAAGTTGAATGCCTGACAATGCTGTGCAGTGGCAGAAAGGACCATACTGGACCTCTATTGTGGCCTGGTTGGGAAATTATTCCTAATTATTCCTAGATGTGTTCCTTCAACACACACAAAACATGTCTTTGACTCAGACACCATTTATGCACCACTTTAGATTCCCTCCTCCTCATTTTTTTTTCTCATCCACAGGGTTGTTGCATTATGTCCAATCTGGTCAGCTTCATGCAAGATCAATCTGATAGCTCTTTGCCTCAACATTTTTACTTCCTGTCCTGGGACTTCTATGTTGATAAAAGGCCCCAATTCCCCTGGACTGAACATCTGAACCCTGGGAGATGGGAAAGAATAGATAAGTTCATGTCAATAAGCACAAGAAAAATGGCAAATTTCATTACTAATCAGGTAGATAAAACTGGAATCTCAAAGAGAAACTAATTCACCAGCTATCAGTTTGACAAAAATGAAAAATCTTTGTCATACAAAATTTTGATAATAATGTGGATCAGGAACTCTCATACACAATTGATGTAGGTATAAATTATTAAAACCATTTTGGAAAAATAATTAACATTACTAAATTGAGTTGAATATATGCCATATAAAGAAATTTCACTCCTAAGTCCTAGGATACATCTAAAGAAATATTTGTACATTTGTTCTGAAAGGTAAAGGTAGGAAAATTTGTCATAGATATTATTTTCAAGCAATGGAAATAAAGTACTGTCCTTCAACAAATGATACATTAAATTAATTGTAGTATAATCACACAGAAAATACTACCTACCACTGAAAATCAATGAAGTTCATCCATATGCAAAACATGATTGAATTTTAAAACCATAAGGACTGAACAAAACCACCAAATCACAGATTATTCTGAATGATTCAATTTATGTAAAGTTGACAACACAAAAATCAAAACAATACATCTGTGGAAAACTCCGCACAGAAAAGCAGAGACTAGTCATTGTGGAGTATGGATAATGTTCTCTAACAAATTACCCTGAAATTTCCACAGACAGGAGAGAGATAGGAGATGGGAGGGTGCTGAAGTTTTCAAAGGTTCTGGTAAGGATCTATTTTTTAAGTTGGAGAGGCTGATAACATAATATTCATTTATTATACTTCTTATTGTGCATGTACATGCATATTCTATTGTATATATAATATTTAACAATAAAATTTTAAATAGCTTAAGTCTTAAAAGTGTAACATAATTTTAAAACCAGAATTAAAATCTGAATTCTAGAATTCTGGGGAACATGGCAAGTAGAGAGCTTCAGGACTCGGTCTTTTTACAAAGCACCTATTAAACAGGCAGGAACTGACTGAAAGAAATGTTATTGGGCTCTGGAAGGCAGAGGAACACTGTGTAGCATCCAAGGGTGAGTAGGGAAAAGAGATTGATAAACTAGAGTAAGGAATAGTGAGTAGCTCTCTCTATGTGGTGGCCCAAAACACCCATCCCCCACTCTCACAATAGGTCACCTTGTGGTCCAGTCCTGGGTTAGCTACTGATGACAGAAAGGAACATAAAAATACACTTCCCCAAGAACAGGGACAGGCATGGCCAAACACTTCTCACAGCTTTTGATTAGAGAGTTCAGATAGCTGGATCCTGGATCTGAGCTACCATTTCAACTCAGCCTGGACAAAGGCAGTGGCAGTCACTGTTTCAACCCTGCCCTGGTCACAGGCAAAGGCAGTGGAGATTTAAAGACACAGCGCCTCCTCAGGACAACAGGGAACAGGTTGTTGAAGGGTAGCATCTCCTGGACAGGCCATGAAAACACAGCTTGGGGAACCACCAAAGAGACTTTTGGTGTCCTTTCTGATTCCCTCCCAAAGGCACTTTGGAAAGAATCTACAACACCTAAGTGGATTCCTAGCCCTGATTTGGCTGGGAAACACTGATTTGGGAAATCCTCTGCAGGGAGAACTTCCTCCCAAAATATGCCCTCCAGGTAAAAGAAGCTTTGTAAAAAAAGAAAAGAAAAGAACTATAGAGGTTAAAAAAAAACCAACTCAACCAGAAGAAACCAAGACCTTTGGAGAAGGAGGAGAGGAAAGGACGCTTTCTCCTGGAGGTGAAACAATTGCACAAGAAGTGCAATCTTAAAAATTGTACCATATATCCAGGGCAAGAATCAGATAAAGAGCTGGAAAAATCTGATCAGTTCAAAACAGACTACTATAAAGGTTAGAATAAGTTGCACAAAACATCAAAAAAGAGCCTTAACACAAAGTCGATCAACAATAAAACTCTAAGCAAGAGAGAGAAATTGACCTCCAGAGCAAACTCAAGATAAGCAGATGACAAGACATTAGCAAAGAATTACAAGCCATTCTAAGACACAAAAAGATATGGCCCAGTCAACAAATTAAAATTTCAAAGGAGAAGAATTTGGAAAAACTAATCAAAGAATTTCAAACAAATTTCCTAAATCAATTCAAGGAGATGAAGAAAAATATGGATAAAGAGATAAAGGATATTAAGAAGTCACTGTATGATCATAAAAAGATAATTTGAAAATATAAAAAATAACATTAATTATATGTATGAAAGGCACAACAGAAGAGATTAAGAATGCATAGAGGCATATACCAGAGATTTGAACAGGCAGAAGAAAGAATCAATGAACTAGAAGACCAGACAATCAAAATCTTACAGATAGAAGAACAGATAGAGAATAGAATGAAAAAAATTGAGCAGAGTCTCAGGGATTTGAATGACAGCATGAAGCACACAAACATAAGTGTCATGGGTATCCCAGAAGAAGAGTAGGGAAAATGGTCAGAAAGAATATTTGAGGAAATAATGACCAAAATTTTTGCAACTCTTATGAAAGAACTAAATATTCATGGCCAAGAAACGCAATGTACTCCAGAGTGCATAAATCCTAATAGAACTACAATGGGACACATACTAATCAGAATGCCAAATGCCAAATATAAACAGAAAATTCTGAATACAACAAGAGAAAATTGATTCAATACATACAAGGGATCTGCAATAAGAATAAATGCCAGTTTCTAATCAGAAAGCACAGAGGCAAGAGGACAGTTGTATGATATATTTAAAGAGAAAAACTGAAAGCAAAAATATTTTTATCTGGAAAAATTGTCAAACATGAGGGGCAGTATAAAATATTCACAGATAAACAGAAATTGATTGCTCATCAACAAGAAACCTGCCCTAAAGAAATACTAAAATGAGTTCTACAGGCTTAAAGGAAAAGACAGAAGAGGCTTGGACTAGAATGAAGAAATGAAGATTATCAGTAAGGATAACTAAAAGGGTAAAAAGAGAAACAACAACAAAATAATATATATGATATGATGGTTTGGCTAATGTGTCAACTCAGCCAAGTAGTTGTTCCCAGTTGTTTGGTCAAGCAAGCACTGGCCTAATTACAATACAAGCACATTTATGGACTTTAATCATCAGTAAATTGATTGCATAGATGGCTGATTACATCTACAATCAACCAGGGAGATTGCCTTCACCATGAATGATGTTTTATCCAATCATTTGAATGCTTTAAAAGGGGAAGTTAATTCAGCATTCAGAGAGAATTTTCCAGCTCAACTTCCAACAGCCAGTGTCTCCTGGAGAACTCATCGAGGACCTTCATTGAAGCCCCTGGTTTGCAGCCTGCATGCAGAATTTGGACTTGTGTATCCCCACAGTGAAAGAATTTTATAAAATCTCATACTAATTACAGATATCTCCTGTCAATTCTGTTTTCCTAGAGAACCCTGACTAATAAAATACATAAAAGCAAAAGATAAAATGGTTGAAGTACTGCTTTTATAGTAATAACATTGAACGTTAATGGATTAAACTCCCCAATCAAAAGATGCAGTTTAGAAGAATAGATTTTTTAAAAAGCCCGATCCAGCTACACACTATTTAAAAAAGACTAGCCTTAAGCCCAAAGACACAAATAGGTTGAAAGTAAAAGGTTGGAAAAAAATATTACATATAAACTGCAACCAAAAAAAGCTGAGGTGGCAATGTTAATATTAGAAAAAATAGACTTTAAATGCTGCTTGAGCAGCCAAGAAAACTAAAACCCTGGGTTTGAGACTAAATTTAAAGTTGAATGATGAGAAAACACCAACTTATTACTTACTTCTTAAGATAGTAATTATTTTTCCTTCCATTAAGTCAGAAACTGAATAGTCTTGTTTGATGACTGGAAGAGAGTTTGAAAGAACGAACATCAGCAAACAAGGAAATTCTGAATATTCGAGGCTGTATTTGAACAACTTTAAAGTTAATTGTACTAACCATACTGTTATGCAAGTAGGAATCAGGTTATTTTAGGCACTAATTAACCAGTAAGTGAAAAACACCTTTTACCTTTTACAACATTTTCAGTCACCTTTTCCAATTATCAAGTGCTTTACATTTCATAATGTGTCTTAATTTCTAAATTCATTTTCCTGTATATTTAGTGATGTTGGGCTAAAGTTGCCTGTATATTTTGATGACTGCAATAGATCTTGTTTGTGTTTCTGTTTTTTAAATAACTATTACATGATTAAAATGCAAAATTTGGCCAAGACAAATATTATTGGATTTATGTATTATTATTTTTAACCAAGCACTTTCATTGAGCTTTCTGTTTTATGTTAACTTTCACTCTGTAGTAAGACATTATAGCACATTCATTAGAACATGGGCACTGGTTCCAGACCACCTACATTAGAATTCCAGCTCTGCAGCTTACTAGTTGTATGACTTTGGGAAGACTGAATAATCTTTTTCTGACTCAACTGCTTATTGGCAAAATATAGATAACAATAATACTTATTTCATATGGTTGTTTGGAGGTTTAAACAAATTAGTATAAGTGAAATAATCATGGCACATGGTTAGTTCTATATATTTTAGCCTTTATTATTTTTCTCATTATTTGTTAATTTATAATCATAGTAAAAATAAAAAATCTTATTTATAAAACTTAACTATATTCATTATCAAAAATTTGAGTTTAAAAACTGTTTTTATCTGTCTATAGCTATAGATAATCCACTGCAATAGTTTCATGTAAAGAATGGTATTCTTCAAACTTTAGATTAATTGCTACAGAAACTGTAGAAGAAAATAGCTTCATCTAATTTCAACTAAATTCTATTATGTAAAACATGTAAAATGTATGAACGCAACACACATGAGTGTGAAATCACACTTCAGTGGCAATACTAACTTTTCAGTGAGCATAATATCCACATCTATTTAATCTCTGCAGTTGTTTTAAAATTTGATCCATTAAAATAGATGTCCAAATGATCCTCTGATGGAGCTAGGCTCCAGCACATCTCAGAATCAGTAAACATTTACCTTCGGTGCCAGTGTAGGGGAAAATATATTGCTTTGGCCCATTTAAACCTTTTTAAAGGAGGCCCACAGACTGACCACAAATGAACACCATTCACTGCACTATGGTCAAAGATGCTTCCAGTTACTGCATTGTTTCACACAATTCACAGGATCAAATTAGCAGCCAAGAGTTGTGTGACCACTAAAGCTTGCACAGATAATAAATATGTGATGTAAACGTAATTTAAAAAATTGTGCTCGAAAGAGGAAAATAAAATATTACATAAGTTATCCAAAGGACTGCCAAACATCACTCAAAGTCCTTGCTTAACTCTTGGAGGCTATGAAGCTGAAAGCAGTGAAGTTGAATGTTCCAGCAATCACTGAAGCACTTCCAGATTCTCTTCTCACTGCTGCCAGTCCTCCTACTATTGCAGAAAGTAGAAATGTAGGAGTGGGAGAATGCAGCTCTCCTTTTGCTACGTTCTTTCTAAAGCAGAGCACGTACAAAGACTCTTCCTCACTCACAAAATCACTCACTGACTCATTTCCTCACCCTTCTTTTCAAGTTTCTCTGTTAAAAAGGTGTCAATTATATTGAGATTGAATTCATAAAATTCATACTGTTAGCAAATGGACAAACCTGTGGACATTCAAATATATTCAGTGGGATACTGGAAATTCTCTTTCCTTCACAAATCACTACAATTATTATATTAAATCACTATTAGTTATGCCCCCCTAACGCCGTCTCTGATTGAGAAGGGACTTAGATCCATGGGGCAGATGGATAGAACCATATTGCTTGCAGTTGCAGACACTTCACTTCCTGGATGGGCATTGTCCATCATCATCCTTTGGTTACCTGTCCTGGATGAGTCTGATGAATTGGAGAGTAGGTGTTGGCTGCAACACTGCTGAGAATTAGGGCTCAACCAGCATATGAAACAGATTGAAGATTTAAGTCTCCGGGACATATATTTAACAAGTATAGTGCTAAGTATAGGTTCAAATAAAAGGGACAGAAAAGCCAGTGTAGGGAAATTATAAATGAGTCTAACTCTATTATATTGAGGAGCATATATTCCAAAGTAAGGTCCATTGCAGGGTGGGCATCACCATTCCAAAATTCACAAGATTGAGGAATGAACAAACATAAGGGGGAAAAGCAACTAGGGGCTAGAGTAGATGACCATAAGTTCTTCCATTCTAGCAATGGAAGCACTTATATCATTGATAGAATGGCAGTGGTCACCAGAGGGAGGGAGAGAGAAGAATAGTTGCAACATTCTTCCCAAAAATGGGGGCATTTTTGGGACTTTGGAATTCTCCTGCCTGACATTGCAATGACAGATACAGGCCATTATCCATTTTGTCAAAACCTTTAAATTTGTGCATTGCAAAGTGTAAACTATAAAGAAAACTATAGTCCTTGGTTAGTGCAATGCTTCAATATGTGTTCATCAATTGTAACAAGCCTACTATACTAATGAAAACTGTTGATGTAAGAAAGTGTGGGAGGAGGAAGGGGTGGGGTATATGGGAATCCCCTGTATTTTTTATGTAACATTTATGTAATCTAAAACTTCTTTAAAACTAAAAAATATTTTTAAAAAGAATTAAAAGAAAAAAAATCACTATTAGTGATATTGAAACCACTTCTATTCTATTATTATATATCAATACTGTTACAGATGTTGAAACATAGACAAATTTTGACTTGCCATTTGTGATGGTTGAGTTCATGTACCAGCTTGTCTAGATTATATTGGCCCCTTGTTTGGTCAAGCAAGCTCTGACCCAGTTTTTGCTGTAAGGATATTTCATTGATGGATTTGCTGGTAAGGACAGTTAATTATCAATGCAGCTGACTGCCTCTACAATCAACAAAAGAGATTATGCTTAGCACTGAGCTAAGTCTTCTCAGCCAATCAATTGGAGGTTTTAAAGCCAGAACTGAGGTTTTCAGAAATTACAAAGAAGAATTTCTAGCTCTACTTCAGCCAGCCAGCCTCTACTGGAGAATTCAAAGTCATCTTCATTAGAGTTTCCAAACTGTGCCCTGCCCTATGGAATTTGGACTTGTCAATCCCATGGTCACATGAGCCAAATCCTATAATAAATCCCTTAATATTTACATATACACATCCTATCAGTTCTGTTTCTCTGGAGAACCATGATTAATATACCACTGTTGTAATTTGCAAAATGTCAAAAGAATTTTACTGTAAATGTCCTAATTTGCTTTATCAGTCTCTCACATGCATTTCTCAAAATTATTTCCACCTAGGCTAATGCACATGGTTATTTCTATTCGTGGCTTCATTAATATGATATGTTTCATCATAATTTTTAATGATGCTTCAAAGAAATAGATAAATGGTTTGAAAATGTAACCAGTAAAGGCACACAATTCTTGCACATCATTTAGAATAATCCATTAGTATAAATTTAAGGGGGAGGATATTTAATCTTGCATATTATTATAAGGAACAAATGTGCAGAGAGGAAGCTGCATGGATAGAGAATTAATGCTTGGCTGATGGTAACATTGGGTTGCACTATGTTAGATGAGCCTACTTTAAATATTTATATCATACTTTTTCAAAATAAAAATTATAATCAAAATCTCTCCCAGAGAAACACTGTTCCTTCTTTCTTCTTTTTTAAAATAAATATTTCAACGTGGTCCAGATAGAATTCCAAACAGGAGGGCACCCAAGGTATGGAATAAGAAGGCTTATTCCCTTCTCCTGTTTTCATTCAGACATTTGAATAAAAATGCTTTCATTTGAAAGTGAAGTTAGCTAACGGTGAGTGCAAATCTGTGAATGGGTCTGAGTAGAAGTCTGGGGCATATGTGTGCACACGGTGAATGTACATGTAAGTACTGTGTATTAAATCCTTCTGGGATCTGTCAGCTTAGGCACTAGCCTGCCAAGCAGAAAAGGAGAAAACGCCACAGCTTTCACAACAGGGTCATTTTGATTTATTTTTTTTCTCCTGTAGATTAAAGCCTGCTGTGTCTGTATAAAATCTACTTCCATGCATAAGAAATTAAAAGGGGGAAAGGGCAATAAACAACAAGTATTAAGCATATCTTACCATCAGTGTTGTTAGAAAAAATAAATAATATAGCAATTGCTAAAAACACATCCACAACGTTGCCAAGAAAAGTTTAGGAATATGTCATGTATGTACTTGAACTGTTTGTTCTTGAGCTTTCTTGAAAAATGTAAACATAGCCAAATGTCCCAGCTTCAGGCCCTGGAGACCCAGCTCACACTCTTTTGCAATAAAAACATGAGAAACTATAGGCAATCTTCACATATCTCTCCAAAATTGACACATTTTATTTTTGTCTCCAGTCACCCTAAATATTTGAGATAGAAGGTAGCTAAAAATGAGTAGAAATTTTGAAATAATATAGTTGATTTCTTTCAAACTTAACAGTTCGAAGCACTTCATGAAAATTGTCTTTTTCATCTTTGCAGGGTAATGAAATTTTATGTATAGAAGCCATAAAGCATTTCTAAACTTTATTTCTTAATTAAAACTAAAACTCATAATGGGTTACTGTATGTTGAATCAATACAAATATGCCAGAGATAAATACAAATATTAGGAATTTCAATTTTAACTTTATCTATTTAGTTGTTTTTCTTATAGTTAATATTTTCTCATCACAAAGATTTTTTTTCTCTCTTTAAATGTTATGTGGAAAGGGCCCGGCTAGATAGCTCAGTGGATAAATGTTATGTGGAAATAATAATTTAAAATTATGGTTAATATATTAATTACTTGAAATATTTCTAATATAAGAAATGCCCTCATCATTTCATAGTTACACCCAGATATCATTAAAATTTTAATCAAGTAATCAATAAGAAAAAAATTCCAACTCTCATCCTATGTTCCAAATTTTCTCTGCATCAAATCTTCTAAGTTCTTGTGTTACTTTAAATGTTATTATTTGTTAAAGCTAATATTGGTAACTCTCTTATTTTATGCCAGTTTGAAAGAATTTTAAATTCTTTTGAAAAGCAATAATATAAAAAGTTATTTAATTGGTAACTAAGAAGCCACAGATACATTTACTCAAACCACACTTTGTACATAGTAATAATATGTTTACCTACTAGGTTGTTGGCTCCTTGAGGGAAAGGATGGATCTTCTTGTTCCTGTCTTCCTAGTGCTTTGGGCAGCATCGGGCACATAG
The DNA here is from genome assembly GCA_004027955.1 of Chaetophractus vellerosus. Classification (NCBI taxonomy): domain Eukaryota; kingdom Metazoa; phylum Chordata; class Mammalia; order Cingulata; family Chlamyphoridae; genus Chaetophractus; species Chaetophractus vellerosus. The sequence continues at coordinate 16,030 of PVKH010009879.1, forward strand.
TAGGTGCTCAGTTGATTGAATGACAGATGTTTTATTAGTTCAAGTAAAAAACTTCCTTAGCTACTTACTCTCATTGCCCATGACTTTTTAAAACATCCTTAAATCTATTTTATTTCTTCCTTTTCATTTTTTCTCACTCTAATTGGTAAAGTCTCCTTATGTGTTGAAGCATATTCCATTTGACCTTCCAAATCCACCCTCCACTTTTCTCTGTTCTGCCCCTGTGGATGTCTCCATTATTCACCACTCCATCCCCATGGAACTCCAAATAACATCACCTCCTAAAAGGGATCTCATTTTAAGTGAAGGAAATGAGGCGATGATCTCATAGCCATAAATTGTACTGGTCTTACTCTGTGCCCCACATGCCAAGAGCATCTATCTTGATATAACAATGGTTTGGCCAGTTAAAGATTCAATCAACTCAACAAATGGAAAAGAACACCTGTAATATTGAAGTGCTATCCTTCAGGACATGTCATATGTCTTAAACCAGCACTCAATATATAGAGCCATCATGCCCACAACCAGAATATATGGGACAAAGGGACAGTATATGGAAAGGAGAATAATCTCTCTTACTATCACCAAAATAGCTCACTGGAAGAATTTTTACTTCCAGACATCACACATCTAGGTTAAGGAAGAAATGTTTCTGCCAAGGAATATTGTCATGCTTCTATTTAATTGGAAGCTGAGATTTCCTCTTGGCCATTTGGGGTTCCTTGTACCATTGAACCCACAAAAAATGAGGAGGTCACTGTATTAGTTAGTGTTCTTCAAAGAAACAAAACCTACAGGACATATATATATATATTTATTATGAGGAATTGGCTCATGTGACCACTGGTATAAGGGGGGATCACTGGCAAGTCTGAACTCCATAGTGCAGGCTGCAAACGGAAATGCCAGTAAAGGTGATTTTGAAGAAGTCAAGCCTTCAGAGCCTGTTTATTCCAGAGGAAGCTGGCTGATTGAACCTGAGGCAGAAATTCTTCTTTCTGGCTTCTTAAATCCTTCTTTGTGGCTTTTAAGACCTCTAACTGAATAGAAGTGGAAAACCCCCACATTGCTGAGGTCAATCTCCTTTATTGATTGTAGATGCAACCAACTGATTATAGATGCAAACCCATCTAGGAAATACCTTCAACAGTAACAATTGGGCCAGTGCTTTCTTGACCGAATAAATTGATGCAATAATTTAGCCCAGTTGACACATGAAATGAATCATGACTGTCACTCATTGTCTGAAGTGATTGATCCCAGTTACCAAGATGAAATTGGGGTGCTGCTCTACAAATAGGGAAAGGAGGACTATGTGTGGACTCTGGGGATTCACTGTGATGCTTCTTGGTACTTCTTTGTCCAAAGTCCATGTTAATGTAAGCTACAGCAGCTCAATAAAGACAGGACCATGGTGAACCTATATCTTGCAGGATCACCTCACTAGGTAAAGAACTCATCTAGCTGAGGTGTTGGCAGAGGTAGAATAACATGGAATAACATGGAATGAGCCGTGGAGAAAAGAGGCTATAATTATCAATTATAAATATAAATATCAAATTAGGCTTCCAGCATCAAAAATGGGGATTTCTCGTCCTCACTTCACTACCTTATATGTGAGCATGGACTATACTTGATACCTCCTGTTTTACATTTCACGTGGGCAATAACTGAATTCCCATCAACATAGCTGATGAGAATTTGGCTGCTCTGCATTCACATGCAAAACATTTAATCGAAGTACAAGACTGGATGCAAAAGGGTGAACTCTGCTGGATACTTTCCATTTGTTTCTCCAGCTCCACTCTGCTTCTTTCTCTGCTCTACATCCCGGGGGGTCGACCTGTATAAAAGACCTCAATGAGTTTGTTTGCCCTCTGGCTACCAGTTGTGTTCAATGGGATTCACCAGCAGATTACAGAAAAGGAGAAGAGCGAGATGGAGTATTTATTTCCTCCAGCTTTCTTCCTGGGTTGACTATCTCTCTACCAAAAGCCACAGGTCCTATAAGGCAATTCTTCCATCATCTATTTGACTGGGTTCTAGCAACCACTCTCTCTTATTAAAACATTAGAGCTCCCTTTAGGCCTCAGGGTATAATAGTTTGCCATTTTATAGCCCGGGGATATTTATTCCATCTAAGCTGGTTTCTCTGAAATTGGAAGTAACACCTCTTTATTAACCTTTCTCAAATACCATCCATTCCTGCCAAAAAACCTGACTGACACACAGTTAAAAACATGCACAGGGGCTGGCTCGATAGCCCAGTGGATAGGGCGCCAGCATACCACATGGGAGGCCCTGGGTTCGGTTCCCGGGGACCTCTCCTAGTGGGCAGACCACCTTGAGAATGGCAAGCCGCCATGGGCGGGCCAGAGCCGCCGTGGGCAGGGCAAAAAGCTGCCACGGACAGGGCAAAAGCCGCCACGGGCAGGGCAGGTCACCTGCGAATGGAGCGCAGCCAGCCACCCGCGAACTGAAGCAAGAGCCGGCCGTGAATAGAAGCAGAAGCCGCCCACAAGCGGGGAAAGCCGCGCCTGCGCAG
>PVKH010009880.1:0-18572 GCA_004027955.1 Chaetophractus vellerosus
AACCAAAAAAAAAAAAAAAAAAAAAAAGCTAATCCACTCCAGGGGGTTAAAAGCTATAAAAAAAAAAAAAAAAAAAAAAAAAAGGCAAACAATCATCTTCCACTAAGGCCCTGCAGAGACAACCAAGGCCCTTCTGAGATGTACACCTTTCTTTCAGAATTCACTCCAGGGCCTTTCTTTCTTGTCCGTCACATCATTAGTATCTAAGAAATGGTGATGCCACAAGTGCTGGCTGGCCTACTTTAATTCTGGTCAATTAATAACTATACATGAATGGCATATAAAACTGGGAAGCACAAGATACGGCAGAAAATGTTAACGTGGCCTCTCACCAACTCAGTTCTTAAGGGCGAATTACCTAAGTTTGTTTCCTTGGTGATACAATGCGGACCCCGTGCCCAGGCTACAGAGACGCTGTGAGAATTAAATGGATTGGGAGGCGGGGAGGTACAGAAGTGCCCTGGAGAGGGTCTGATGTCCAAAAAAATGTTTATTAAAATGAAAACCGATATTTTCGAGAGCTCTTCAGTGGAACAGGCACTTTTCCCATCATGGAAAGTTAGAGCTTTTTTGGCTACCGAAAAACTGCTTCTAAGCCTTGGCTGGCTGACGAATCCCACTGGGGGATTCCTGCCTTCCCTGGTAGGAAGATGTTACGTATTCCCTTTTCCTCGATTAACCAGGATTGTTGTGGCGGGGTGGCAGCCCGGGGTTTGAGCAGCACTAGCTCATTCACAGGAAGGATGATTTGAGATCTCTGTATAACTCTGTTTTGTTTTCTTTCTCTCTGCATTTTTCCTCATGAGTCTTGGGAAGTAAAAAGATAGCACTGTTAATTCTTAGAGTGGAAGATGGAACTGGTTGGTGGCATGGACCCACAGCAAAGGAGGCTTAGCTGGGTTGAGAGATGTCATCCAGACCATGGGGACGCTTGGTCCATTATTCCTGCCCCACCGTGACCAGACAGTGTAGGCTTCTGAATCCAGAGTCTCGCTTCCTAGCACGGTCTTTTATTAGCCAGCAAAAGGGGTGCTGATGCAGAGTACCAGATGGCTTTTATCAAGGGTATTCATTTGGGGTAAAAGCTTACAGTTACAAGGCCCTAAAGAGGCCAACTCAAGGTTGCTTTTCTCACCAGAGTCACTTGCCACATGTTGAAGCAAGATGGTCACTGATCTCTGCCTAGTCTGCTCTCTTGGTTCTCAGTTGCTCTGTTCTTTTTGGCTGCAAACTACCAGGCAAATGGCTCATCTTTCTCCCCGGGACTTTAGCTGTTTGAGCCTTCTCCTTTCTGTCACATGGCAGACTGAAATGACCAAATTATCTCTTCTTCTGTGTGTCTTCCTGAGTGAAAGTCTGTTTATATAGGCCCACCAAGGAGGCAGGGAATCAACTTGAGTTATGCTCTACTGACGTGGTTGAATCAAAGCCCTAATCTTAACAGGTAATTTAATCAAAGACATCTCAGGTAATCTAATACAGTCAAAGGCGGGTATCACACCTAGAGGAATAGGTTAGCTTACAAAAGAATCTTTCTCTTTTTGGGATTCATAAATGATTACAAACTACCACAGTCTTGTTCCTTTTTCTGAGATCCAGTTTCTGCTTCATCCCAATAAAATACTTCATTATGCTTTGTTTACCCACTGCCCCTCACCCTCTTCCCATTCTGCATCCTGGAGATTATCTGCCATCACCTTGACTGGAGTCCTGGAGTTTTAAAAGACAGTCTCTTGGTTTTGCTTCCCCAGATGGATAATCATTGTGTGGGGAGTTTATTTGTTCAACTTCTAGAGGGAAGCCTTCTTTCCCTTGTTGGGGACAGGCACCTCCTTGCTTCTCCCTGTGCTGCCAACAATTAAACTGGTTTTCTTGAGGGAGAACGCCTGCACATAACCTCCTGGTTTAAAGTCAGATGGGAAAAATGGTGCTCTCCTGTCTACTTGAAATCAGAGTCCCACTTCTTTTTCCCTTGCTCACCCAAGGCAAATGAAACAAAGAAATGGATGGTATTTTCTTATTCTGGAAAAAGATCGTTTTCAGTTTTGTTTTTTTTTTTTTTTACTTACAAGTTTCCTTTTTAGTATTCCATCCTTTACTTCCTCCCCACTCTTATTTTAAATACCCTTTTAAAAAATTGTAAAAGCCATGTTCATGGTAGAAAACCTGGACAAAGACCAAACAAAGTAACCGTTGCTTCTATATGTACGCATGGACATATGTGTGGCCTGAATTGCCTTCCACATATGTGGGCTCTTAATGGTTTCTTTTTCCCTGAGGGCCAGTACCCAGGCAAAATTTTAAAAGGGTCTTTGTGAACAAAGCTATGTGCCATGCTTTCTAACAGGATTGTGACCCCAGTTCTGCCTTTTGAAATCATGCCCTTTTTTCAAACCCTATCTAAATGCTTCCTTCTTCAGGTCTGTCTTCTGTAACCCCCCTTCCTACCCTATGACCAGATGTTCCAGTTTTATGACATTCGTAGTATCTGGCTTAAAGGCAGATTGAACGTCTTATTCTTTGGATCCCTTGCAGCTACAGTGTCCTATAAATAAGCGCTTCCAAATCCTTAATCAAATGTTATAAATGGAATAACTGTGAGCTTTGCTTCACTTATGCAGGGGTTCTTAACCTTTTTTGGTCCATGGACCCCTTTGCCAGTTAGGTGAAAACCACAGACCCCTTACTAAATCCACACTATACTGTGTACTATTTAATAAATATATCACACCCGCACCAACATGTCCCCACAAGAATGTTGTTTTTTTTTTTTTTTTGAATTTCAATTCAAGCTTACAGACCCCTTGTTAAGAACCCCTGACTTACAGGATCTTTAAAATTATTCAAATGCAATGTCATGTAACAGAGTTGTGAAGGTATAAACTACTAAATAAAAAAATAATTTTGCTCTGTAACAGTATTTGGGTTTGCGGACTCCTTTTCTCACCTTCAGGTAAACCAGTACAGACTGTATGAAATCTTTGAATCATGTTCTGTTTCCAGAGAAAGTTGTTAAACTGCTACCTGGGAATCTAGGCTCTCTTTCTTGGAAACCATATGACACACTTTTTGCCTTTCCCATGCCAAGTCCCTCCCTTTGCAGGCCACTTCCTTTTTGCTGCTGCACCCAGAGATGTGAACCTCGGGAGGCAACCTGTTCTCATTTCCTCCCCTGGGGCTGGAGGTGTATTCACTGTGGGCAGTTTTGAGAAAAGGTTTGAAAAAAGGGCACAATTTTAACAGGAGCAGACACCCACGCAAGTCGGGAAAGGACAAGTGTTCACAGCCAAACCATGAAGCCCTCACCAGACTTCAAATGGTGTGTTGGAATAAACTGGGTGTTCTTGAAGGGAACAAGGTTTTTTCTTAAAGTAAAAGCCACGGATAAAAACATCATAATGATCCTTGTAATCATCATAGAAGCTTGTGGTAAAACAGTAACACGGGCCTTTTACAAAATCGCGAGCTACGCGCAAAGCTATCTAACATTTTTGTTTCCGTTTTGGAATGCTCGATGGAAATGGTATCTCGATGGAATTTATAAGGAGCTTTTTCTAAAACACAAAACCCGTGAATTGGATCTCTTTCGCATCCCCTCCGTAGTGATTTTAAAGGAAGGAACTCGTAGACAAACCCAGTGGACCTTTCTTTTCTTGGCCAAGGTTGGCAGTGGGGGTGAGCCGAAAACTTGGCGGTTCCATAGAACGTAGAAATGCTGAATTCATCCGATGTGAAGAAAAAATAATAATAGCCTCATTCTCTTCAAGTCTAATCTCAGACCACCCCTTTTCCAGCCCTAGGGGAGGGAGCTTTTAATAATGGTCTGTGTAAACTGATGCCCAGGCAGTATGAGTTTGAAGGGCGGCTCGTACCAGGCAAAACGGAGGACAGAGGCCAAGGGCAGCCCCGAGACAAAAAGGCGCCTGCAGGACCGGGCCCAGCCGGCCCCCGAGATGGCCCTGCTGGCCTGGCTCCCGCGGGCGCGCTGCGGGCCGGGGCTCGGGCCCACCGCGGCGGGCGGCGGCTCCCGGCTCTCGGGCGCCCGGCTGCCGGCGCGGGCGCGGGCCCGGCCCGAGAACAAAGGAGCGGGGCGCCGGGGCGGGGGGCCCAAGAGCCTGGCCGCCATGCCGGGGCCCCGCACGCTCGCCAACCTGCGCGAGTTCTTCTGGAGGGACGGCTTCAGCCGCATCCACGAGATCCAGGTAGCGGCGCCGCGCGGGCGCGGGCCGCTGGGGGAGGGTCTCCGCCGAGGGAGGGTCTCCGCGGGGAACCCGGGGCCGGGCGGGCGGCGCCGCGGAGGGGACGGAGAAGCGGGGGCGCGGGGGACCCTGGGGACGCGTGGAGGACCGGGGCGTGGGGTACCGGATCCGCGGGAGAGGAGGAGCGCGTGGGGGGCGCGTGGGGGACGGGGACCGCGTGGGTTGTGGGGACCGCCAAGGGGACTGGGAGTGGAGGGGCGTGGAGGCCCGCGTGTGGGGGGTTCCCACCCATCAGGCAGCGGCCAGCATCCCGGGGCCCCTCGGACCCGGCCATGGGGGGGACCGCCCGCGGGCGGGACGCGTGGGGAGCGCGGGGCCCTGTGCCGGACGTGATTCTCACGTGGCTGAAAGAATGTTTCTGATCATCAGGGCTCGGGGGGGTCCGGGGCCAGTGACTTTTCCATGATGGGGTCGTCAAGTGACCCTCAGCACTCCAGGCCAGCAGGAAGCAGGGATTTGGGAAGAACCAGTCGTGCTGAAGCGCTGGGACGGGCACGTTCTCTCCGTTTCTCATCTTGACCCTGCGCTTGGCCCCTTCCGACCCCCTCACAATGAGTTCTTCATGGCAGGGTGGCCCTCCACCTTGAGGCTTCGTCAGATGCCTTCCCAGCCCCGGTAACTGGCGGGGCCAGCTGCGTCTTCCACTCGCCCCTTGCCTCTCTATCTCCCCCTCTTAGCAGCTCCCACCCCGGCTCACGCGGTTATTTCCTGGATCTGGGCCTTTCCGCCTCTTCTAAGAATGTCCTCCTCCCACACCCACCCGCTTCCTTTTGTCCCAAGCTTCTCCGTCCTCCAAAGCACTTCCATCCACCCCCCCTGGGTTTCATCTTCTGCGCATTCAGCATATGTGGTGATGGACGATCTAAAGTTTGAGAAGCAGAAACTTCACCAATAGAAAAAAGCAATGGAGCATGACATACAATTTTAATTGGAGTGAAATTTCAAATGGCCACTCTTCGCCATTCCCCAGGCCAAGCTTACACATTTTTTGCCAGATTATACGGGTCAGAAATGATTATCTCTTTTGCATGTGGAATCTGAATATATCAGGATGACAAATTTCCAGTATAGTCAACGTGTTTTATTATTTGCTCATCGTCTCTTTCCATACAGCTGTGTGTGTTTTTTGTTTTGTTTCGTTTTGTTTTTAACGTTTTTCCACTTCTACCATCCACTTTTATCCTGACACTCCAAGCTGAGTTTGTTCCATGTGCATGGGCTTCTTTGAGAACTGTTAAAACCTCTCCCTCTAGCAGGAGCCAGCTCTCTTTAATCAGGAATTGTTGCCGTTTCAGGTGAGGCATTTTCCATTCAAATAGCCCATCCACTCTGCCTCCAACCATCATCCAAAACCAAACCCTTCTTGCCACCTGGCTCAGACAGCTGCTTTCACCCTGACCAGGGATGCAGTTGACAAGTAACTGACTCACTTGGTGCTTTCTCACAACACAGCACATAGGAGCCACGTGCTCCGAACTATATCATTAGCCTAGGGTCACCTGTTCCTTTACTCCCCAGATAAAATCCCTGGAACTCTCATAGTATGGCACCGCAGGGACCTCTCCTTCTGCAGCCCTTCTGAGGATGCCTAGGGGGCACTGACATGGCCTCGTGGTTACCAACCCTTCTTCCTGGATGTCAGGTGTACTCAGGTTGCTGTGGACTGAAGAAGATGCTAGAAAAGGCTTCTTGCCCTGCTTTTCAGGCTGCTCTTGGCCAGTTTGCTTTACTTGTCTTGGAGTCACTGGATGTGAGCTCAACAGGGGATCTTAACTTTCACCTCTATGGTTCAGCCCTTTCACTTTACAGATGGAAAAAGCTGAAAGTGTTAACTGAGTGACTTGTCCAAGGTCACACAACTAGTTAGTGGCCAGGTAAACATTGTAATCTGGGTTGCCGGAAGCTGTCTCAGGTGTGCCGGAGCAGCAGGTCCCTGGTCTTGGATTCAGGAGTCCTGGGTTCGAATGTTGGTCCTCCACTAACCACCTGTAGAGTCTTGGGCTAATCACGTCTCCTCTTTGGACCTGATTGTCCTTGTCTGGGAAAGGAGAGCAACAATCCCCATCCATCTCTCAGGTTACTGTGAGATCAAATTAAGATTAGGGCTACGAAAGGGCTTTGACAACTGTAATAACTACCAATAAATAATGAGAACTCTTTACACATGCCTGGCACAATTCTAAGCTCTACATCTGAGGGAAGTTCTATTATTATCTCCATTTTGCAGGTGAGGAAACTGAGGCACTGAAGGACCTTATTTCCCAAGGTCACCCAGCTAGTACCCAATGAGCCAAGATTCAAACCCCAGGGTCTGTGCTCTTGAAGTCTAAGCAAACTCAAAGGACTCTGAGTGGAGATCTTGCTCCATGGTCCAATACCAAAAAGTGCTGTAAATGACCTGTATTGTCTGTCTTGTTCTTCCCACTGCCTGGTCAGTGGCTTCCTTTGCTGATTGTACCTGTTGAGCCTGAGGAGTGGCAGTTTCCAGTCACCTCACCCAGGATCCCCTCCCAGGCACAGAGAACTTAAGGAATACTCTTTTGGGGCCACTTGCTTGTTAGATGGATGCATTCCACTTGATTCTGAGTATCTCCAGCTGTGGGCAGGTGGACCTCACCGAGGCCCCCAGAGGGAGTGAGCAGCTTCCACTCGAGGTAGGAAGAGTGAAGACACAATGTCCCTGTGGCCTGCCATTACCAAGAACTGAGAGTTTGGAGTGATAAGAAATGTTGGCAGATAGCCAAAGACAGATTGAGTCACTTGTCCTGGAACCAGCCCTGACTATGTCATGCTGAATCTTGCTAGTTGCCTTTTTTCCCCTTTTAACTGGATAGTTTAATCTTGTCTTAGTTTTGCTAGGCGGAAATCATAATGACCACAAACTGGTTTTGGCTTAAACAACAGGAATTTATTGTCTCACAGGTTTGGGAGCTGGACGACATGGTGCCTCCCAGAATTTGTAGCGTTCTGGCTGGCTGGCAATCTTTGGGTTCCTTAAGTTTCCCATCACACGGTGATGTCACCTCCTTTCTCTTCCAGGTTCCCACTGACTTGGGCTTCTAGTGGCTCCCCCTGGCTTTCTCTCTCTCTCTCTGTCAGAATCTCTTCTGCTAATAAAGGCCTTCAATAATCCAGGTTAAGACTCAACCTCATTCAGTGGGCCACACCTTAACCAAAAAGAACATCTTCAAGAGGTCCTGTTTACAATGAGTTCACAGCCATGAAGAACGTCTCTAAGTTAGGGTGCATAATCCAACTACCACAAATCCATTTACATTTATTTTGATTTCTGTTGTGTTGGTTTTTTTGTAGTGGCTCATTTAATGTGTACAATTGAGTGGTTTTTTATTACAGTCATAGTTCTGCAACCAACACAGTGAATTTTAGAACATTTTCATCACTTCAAAATAAAGTCCGTAGGCTTTAGTTATCATTCACCTAATGTCCCCATCTCCACCAGCCTTAAGCAACCAGTAATTGTCCATTCTGGACATTTCACATGAATGGAATCAAATATATATATGTGCTCTTTTGTTACTGGCTCCTTTCACTTAGCATAATCTTTTCAATGTTCATCCGTAATGTGGCATATACCAGTACTTCATTGCTTTTTATGGTGGGATAATATTCCATTGCATAGGTAAACCACATTTTGTTTATCTGTTCATCAGGTAAGGGGCATTTGGGTTGTTTCTCCTTTTGGCTATTATGAATAATGCTGCTATGACTATTTTGTGTTCTCATTTCTGTGTGGACATGTGTTTTCATTTCTCTTGCATATATATCTACAAGTGGAATTACTGGGCCATCTGGTAATTCTGTGCTTAACTTTTTGAGGAACTGTCCAGCGCTTTCCAAAGTGGTACACTATTTTACATTCCCACCAGCAGTGTATGAGGGCTCCAGTTTCCCCATTTTCTCACCAACACTTGTTTTCTGTCCTTTTGATTTTAGCCATCCTAGGTATGAAGTGGTTTCTCATTGTGGTATTGATTTGCATTTCCCTGATGACTAATGCTGTTGAGCATCTTTCCATGTGCTTATTGGCCATTTGTGTATCTCCTTTTGAGAAATGTCTATTCAGATCCTTCGCTTTTAACTGGGTTATTTTGTTATTGTTCTTGTTGTCATCATTATTATTGTTGATCTGTGAGAGTTCTTTATACATTTTAGATACAAGTTCCTTATCAGATACCGGCTTTGAAATTATTTTCTCCCATTCTGGGGGTTGTCTTTTCACTTTCTTGATAGTGTGGGTTTTTTTTGTAATTAGAGAAGTTCTAGGTTTACGGGAAAATCCTGCATAAGATATGTAAAATACAGAGTTCCCAGATACCATCCTATTATTAATACCTTGCATTAGAGTGGTACCTTTGTTACAATTTATGAAAGAACAATTTTATAACTGTACTCTTAACTATGGTCCATCGTTTACTATAGGGGTCACTGTGTTGTACAGTCCTATGCTCTAAAAAAACTTTTATTCTAGTAACATACATACAACCTAAAACTTCCACTTGTAACCACATTCACATATATAATTTAGTGCCGTTAATTGCCTTCACAACGTTTTGTTACCATCACCATCATCCGTTACCAAAACTTTACAATCAACCCAAATAGAAACTCTGTCTACCTTAAGCATTAACTCCCCATTCCCTACCTCCAACCCTAGCTCTTGGTAACCTGTATTCTAGATTCTGACTCTGGGTTTGCTTATTCTAATTGTTTCATATCAGTGAGATCACACAATATTTGTTATTTTGTGTCCGGCTTATTGCACTCCACATGATGTCTTCAAGGTTCACCCATGCTGTTGCATGTATCGGGACTTCTTTCCTTTTTATGCCTGAATAATATTCCATTGTATGTATGTACCACGTTTTGATTATCCATTCATCAGTTGATGAGTTGCTTCCATCTTTTGGCAATTGTGAATAATGCCGCTACAAACATCGATATCTGTTCGAGTACCTGCTTTCTATTCTTTTGGGTATTTACCTAGGAGTGGGATTGCTGGGTCATATGGTAATTCTATACTTAACTCTCTCAGGAACTGCTAACCTGACTTCCACAGCGGCTGCATCATTTTACATTACCACCAGCAATGAATGAGTGTTCCTATTTCTCCACATCCTCTCCAACACTTGTAATTTCCTGTTTTTTTTTGTTTTTTTTAAAGTAGTAACCACACCAGTGCGTATGAAAGAGTATCTCATTGTGGTTTTAATTTGCATTTCCCTCATAGCTAGTGATGTTCATTATAAATTATAAAACTCTTAGAAGATATTGAGCATCTTTTCATGTGCTTTTTAGCGATTTGTATATCCTCTTTGGGAAGATGTCTACTCAAGTCTTTTGCCCATTTTTTAATTGGATTGTTTGTCTTTTTATTGTTGAGTAGCAGGATTTTTAATATATTCTGGATATTATCTTTTGTGAAAACATATTTTCATTGACTATATCATTCATACCTGAACATACATAAACAATAAGTATAGTAAAAGTTGCAAACCTACGAAATAAACATACATAACATCATACATAGGTCCCATGCATCAACCCTCTACCAACACCTTGCATTGTTGTGAAACATCTGTTACATACTATGCAAAAGCATCCTCAAAATATCACTGCTAACTATAGTCCATATCCTACATTTGCTGTATTTCCCCCCAACCTACCCTATTAGATATATATTTTAAAATATATTTTTATTACAGAGGTTGTGAACTTACAAAACAATCATGCACATGTGTAGAATTCATACAACACCCCTCCACCAACACGCCACACCGTGGTGGAACATTTGTTACAGATTATGAGATAATATCATCAGCCTGTTACCACCAGCCATGGTCCATAGTGGATATTATCTTGATAGTGTGTTTTGAAGCACAAAAGTTTTAAATTTTGATGAAGTTCAATTTATCTATTTTATCTTTTGTTGTTTGTGCTTATTTTTTATTTAGATGAGATTCATATAGCATAAAAATTAACCATTTTGAAGTGTGAAATGCAGTGGCATTTAGTTACAAAATATTAATATTTACATCACACTAAAAAGATACCTCATACCCATTAACTAGTCACTATTCTCCCTTTTCCCCAGGCCCTTACTTTCACTAATCTGCTTTTTCTCTCTATGGATTTATCTATTCCGGACATTTCATATAAATTGATTTATACAATTTATAGTTTTGTCTCACTTAGCATAATTGAACTCATGTATTAATTTCAATAGTTTAGTGGATTCCTTAGGATTTTCTATGTACAAGACCATGTTACCTGTGAATAGAGATAACTTTACTTCTCCCTTTCTAACCTGAATGCCTTTGATTTCATTTTCTTGCCGGGAGCCATTTTCTCAGGCTCCTTACTGCTTGCAGGAGGGCTTCTCGTCACAGAGCAGGCCCGGGCACTGCTCACGTAAAGCCATGGAGGGCCTGTAGGAGAGGGGCTGGCACTTAAGGGCCTCTTGGGCCCGGGAAGTTTACGTCTCCTCCAGAGCAAAGTCAGTTCATTGGCCCCCATTATGACATTTCTCCCGTGTTGCTTCACACAGCCACCATATTTTTAAGAAACATAATTCTAAGGAAGAAGAAAACTTCCGTGAATGTGATGAATTATGTGAAACCATATTTATCATAGGAAGATTTAAAGTTGCCACTCCAGTGCAGCTCCGTCTAATATAGAGCTTCCCTCCACCCCAATTTCCTGCTCCCCTATCCCACGGGAATGTTGATGTTAAAGGTATATCATGTCTGTGTGTTTTTTCCTTTTTGATTTCTCCACGGTGTTGCAGCAGAAGCACACGCGGGAATATGGAAAAGTCTTCAAGTCTCACTTTGGTCCTCAGTTTGTAGTATCTATTGCAGACCGCGACCTGGTGGCTCAGGTGCTGCGGGCGGAGGGGGCCGCACCCCAGAGAGCCAACATGGGGTCCTGGCAGGAGTACCGCGACTTGCGAGGCAGAGCCACCGGGCTCATTTCTGCGTGAGTAGGGGCCACCGCCGAGATGGGGCTCAGGGGGGAGCTGGCCCCAGCACTGGGCGCCTGACCCCTGCCTTCTAGAAGAGCAAGGAGATCCCAGTGGGATGGTGGCATCTCCTAAGCGTGAGGACCAGTGTGGGGCCCTCTGCCTCTCCTCTGCCAAGAGGTTTGATGACCGAGCGACGGGTAGGAGCAGTTTCTCAAGCATGACCTTATGGCTCTAGGACACTCAGTGACAGTCGGGAGTTGTGAAGATCAAGAGCCCCTAACTCTGGGCAGGGGAATGAGAGTGAACTGCTGTTTTAGGAGACCCTCCGGAACATCTTCTCCTCAAGGGCTGAGAGTCCCCAGCATCCATCGCCAGCTGCCGAGGCCCTCTTCTCCCAGCAGATTGCCATTATTACTCCCCACCCAGGGTCCTCAGTGACCGCCTTTCCAAGAGCTAGCCCTAGCGTTCGCCGGCAGGGAGGAGAGCCTGGGACCTCTGCACATTCCTGGTCCAAATCCCTTTGGTTTGGAAATTCTAGTATGGTTCTTTTGATATATATCTTAATCAGTGACTAGGGGGGATTGCAACCATAGTTACTCAAACAAGGTAAACGGAAGTTGTGACTGGATGCCCCAGGGTGCCTCAATTTCTACCCCGTGGAAAAGAATTAAAGGAGTCAAACCAGCTGCTCCCTGTTTGTCAGGCCCTGGAGAGGAGCGGGCGGGGGCGAAAGCCCCTGGCTCCTTGCTCCATCCCAAGTGAGCTTGTCTGGGGTCTGGAGCCTGTGTGGGGCTTGGTGAGGAAGGAGGCAGTGCTGGTGGTTGGAGCACAGGGAAGGTGTGAGAACAGGGATGCACAGCTGGAGGAGACGACTGCCCCGAAAGCAGACCCTCAGGCTGGGATTTAGGTGCATATGGTTTCTTTGGGAGAGGGGAAATGAGGAAGGAAGGGCAGGGAAAGCGGGAAAGGGCATATGATTGGGTGGACTCACTGAGGCTCACTCCCTGGGGGACCCTCTGAGACACCCGGCAAGCCCTTGGACTCTGCAGAGTGTTCTTTCAGGGCTGAGGGTGGCTCTGGGGCTGTTATCTCCCGGGACCCTGCTTGTGGGTGGGCTATGAGGGGGTGGGGACGCAATAGCACCTACTCCCCTCCCTGGTGGGGTGACCCTCAAAGAGCGGCCAGGAGCCACAAGTCACCAAGGCCCTTGTAGCAAGCTGCAGTGGCTCTCTTTTTTAAAATATATCTATAATACTTAATTTGTTCATATGTAAATGTTTTCCCCTCTTTTGCTAAGCTGAGTAGTCTCGTATCTTTTCACTATAATACTACTTTGAAGTTTTTCAAGGAAAATCATATAACTTTTAATAAAGATGATTCCCAGTGGCAATTTTTTTCCCCTTAAAATTTGCTTCAAGGGCAACACTTGAAGCTTGAAAAGGCTCCTAGGGTGTAGTTAGTCCTTTCTCAGCAAAGCAACCTTTGTGTTTGAATTCCATTTCAATTGGCAGGTTTTTGTTGCTTCTTTAATGCTGGGAAGTCTTTCAGAGGGTCTTTTGAATTCCTCCCCAGAATGTCAGTATAATTTATTTTTAGGAGGTACCAGAGATTGAACCCAGGACCTCATATATGTGAGGCAGGCACTCAACCAACTGAGCGACACCTCCTCCGCTCACTAGAATCTTAACAATTATTTGAAACACATCTTGTTCTTCCAGGGAAGGTGAACAGTGGCTCAAGATGAGAAGTGTATTGAGACAAAGAATTCTGAAACCAAAAGATGTGGCCATTTTTTCTGGAGAAGTCAACCAAGTTATCGCTGATTTAATTAAAAGGATCTACATCCTCAAGAGTCAGGCAGAAGACGGAGAAACGGTGCCCAATGTCAATAATCTCTTCTTCAGATATTCAATGGAAGGTGAGGCAGCTGCCATGGAGTTGGCAGGTGGGAAAGGTGGAGAACTGATGCTTGACAGAAACTAATAATTATTGTTCATTGAGCACTGTGTCGTATAGTCATTTATCCCCCACAGTGCTGACATGAGCCAATTATATCACTCCTGTTTCCCAGATGGGAAACTGAGGCCCAGAATCTGTTCAAGGTTACTCTGTCCCCTACTTTTTAGCAGCAGAAACTTGGTCTCAGATGCGGGACTTTTTCACTCAAGACTCCATTTTTCTAATTACCACACTCTGCCATCCCAATACAGCACACATTTTGTGTCAGCACAACTTTAAAAAGCTTTACATTTAGTGGACATTGACTGCTAAGTCTTTTTTTTTTGGCTGTCCACAAATTGTTTATTATTTAGTTGATAAGAAAATACAGCATGAAACAAATTAATACAACACACACACAAACACACACAAACTAAATGCTGAAATAAATAGATTAGTATTGATATAGATTATGAGGCAATAATGTGGTATAAGATATACTAAGTGACTGATAAACCATCAGTAAATGCCTCTGCCAAGTCATTTTAACTTTTTAAATTTTAGTTGGAATGAGTGGTATTCCCTGGATTCAAAACTCAAAACCTGCCAAAGAAGAATTCAGTGAAAAACGTCCCTCTGTCCTGAACACTGCTGGTGCTGCCAGTTTCTTACGTAGCCTTCAAGAGAGATTCTCTGCACATTCAAGGAAATGCATGTGAATACTCCTTTTTGTCCTTTTAAAATAAATGGCAGCATACCTTACTTTTTTATTATTTTAAAAAATGTTTACCGTGGTCAAATACATTTAACATAAAATTTGTCATTTTAACCATGTTTAGGTGGACAATTCAGGGGCATGAATTCAGTTCGCCATTTTACGCAACCATCGCCGCTATCTATTTCCAAAACGTTTGCATCACCTCAAGCAGGAACTCTTTACCCATTAAGCAATACTTGCTTTTTTTTTCTCACTTAAAAATATATCCCAGAGAACCTTCTCTCAGCTGTTTCATTCTCTTTTTTTTTTTGAGTTTACCTTCCTTCACATGTAATTTTAAGTTAATTTTTTGAAGTTCTGATATTAATGCTCTATAAAAATTGTAACGACCTAAAATTGCTGTGTAACATTTATGTAAACCAATAGATCCTAAAAAAAAATTGATTAAAAATTGAAAAAAGAAAATTGTAATGAAATCCACAGAGCAGTTAATGGTGAGTACGGTGGCAGTCCTGCCCATCACTAAATCATGGGACCATTTCTTCAGCCTCCTTAGTTTGCCAGGCCTGGGGTTCCCGCCTCTTGGGTCAGGAGGAGTCACTTTTGATTCCCCAGAGCGTGGGTGAATGGGCAGAAAAAAGGTGACACTCTGTCCCCAAGTGGGGCAGGAAGGTCCAGTGGATTCTGAGCAACCACCACCAGGAGCCAGGCCAGGGCCGGACAGCGGGCGGCTTTGAGATGACCCGGATCAGCTTCCCTCCAGGTCTTCACGTCAGACCTGAGTTTAAATCCCGTCCCACCCTCCTCCTTTGTGACTTTAGCCAAACCACTTTAGCTCTCTGAGTCTTAGTGTTTCCTCTTTAGAAGGGCTTCTTGACATGTGGCCCTCAGGGTTGTGGAGCTACTCGGACGAAGTCACGAGCGTTGAACCACTGTGTTCAGCCCCAGCCCCAGGCAGGCCTGGCCACCAACAGGCTCGAAATGTCCCAGGTTTGGGACATAGACGTAGAGGGGGCCAGTGATGCCTCCTCACCTCTTCCCAGAGTCGAAAGTCACCCGGGCCACTTTGTGCATGTGTGTGTGTGTGTGTGAGCAGTTAGTTGTCATTTCTAAAGATGATTTTTAAAATTTTATTGTGGTAACATATAGACAAGATAAATTTTCCAGTTTTAACCACCGTCATGCGTACGATTTGGCGATAATAATTCCATTCACAATATTGTGCTACCGTCACCACCATCCATTACCAAAACTCACCCCAGTCAGAAACCCTGCACCTATTAAGCATGAACTCCCCATTCCCCGTCCCCCTGCCCCTGGTAACCTCTAATCTACAAGATTTATTTTTTTAAATTTATTACATATCCCCCCGCTTTCTGCTTGTTCTTGCTGTGTTCATTCTTGTGTTCTTTCGTGTCTGCTTGTCTCCCCACCCTGTGCGGGGGCCCGCTGAGTCAGCTCACCGTGTGGCGGCCTGCCTGCTCGCGGGGGCTTGCCCTGCCCGTGGGGGAACCGAACCCGGGGCCTCCTATGTGGTAAACCGGCGCCCTACCAACTGGGCTACAGCCGGCCCCTGTAATCTACTTTCAATCTCTGTGAATTTTCATATTTTCATTATTTCATATCAGTGAGATTGTACAATATTTGTCCTTTTGTGCCTGCCTTATTTCATGCAACATGGTATCTTCAGGGTTCGTCCATGTTGTCCCTCATATCAGAACTTCATTCCTTTTTAGGGCTGAGTGACACTCCACACACTCTGTTTACCCATTTATCTGCCGATGGACGCTTTGGTTGCTCCCATCTTTTGGCAATTGTAAACGAAGCTGCTGTGAACACTGGTGTACATGTATCTTTTTGTGCCCCTGCTTTAGGCTGCTTTGGGGTGTTACTTTTCTGGCCACATATTGCATGATGATGCTGTAAACAAACTAAACGAAGAAGGTTGGGTTTTTAATTTTTTTTTCCTTTATTTTTATTTTTAAAATATTTATTTATTATTATTTTAAGGAGGTACCAGGGATTGAACCCAGGACCTCATACATGGGAAGCAGGCGCCCAACCACTGAGCCAAATCCACTCCCTCTTTAGTTTTAAAGAAATTTTAGATTACATAAATGTTACATCGAAATATAGGGTATTCCCATATATCCCCACTCCCCCTCCCACGCTTTCCCCCATTAACAACATCTTTCATCAGTGGGACACATTTGTTACAACTGATGAATAAATATTGAAGCATTGCTACTAGGCATGGTCTATAGTTTACATCACGGTTTACACTTTGCACAATTTTGTAGGTTTTGGCAAAATGTGTAATGGCCTGTAGTGTCATGCAGGACAGTCCCAGTGTCCCCCAAATGCCTCAGATTACACCTATTCTTCCCTCTCCCTCCCCTCAGAACCTCCGGTGATCACTGCCTCTATATCAGTGTTACAAGTTAGAAGCAGGTTTTAAAGTCCCCTTTCTTGTCTAGGAGTGGCCACCATCCTTTATGAGCAACGCCTGGGCTGCCTGGAAAGCCACGTGCCGCCACCCACCGTGGAGTACATCGAGGCCCTGGAGCTCATGTTTAGCATGTTCAAGACCTCCATGTACGCAGGCGCCATCCCCCGATGGCTGCGCCCCCTCATCCCGAAACCCTGGCGAGAGTTCTGCAGGTCCTGGGATGGACTCTTCAAATTCAGTAAGAGAAGAATTGAGGGCACCGTAATATAACCAGAAATGCCCTGCCTTTCCTGCTGGTCGTGTATTTCATATGGCAAGGGATGACCAGATACACTTACACGGTATTACTTGGATTCACAAACCCTTAGAATGATTTGTCAGATAAGAAAGTAGGTGGGTTGCTGCTACAAAGTCATGTGAGTTTTCATTTTTAAAATGATTTTTAATTTTAACAAGCACACTGGCAGTGACACAGTCAAGTAAGTGCGGTTCGTGGGAGAAGACACCTGTAGTGCAGTAATCCTGACATTGTTTAAAACGCAGTTAGCGTTTCAGGCCCCTGGCACAATCACTTCAACATTCTCAGTCGTAGCTTTCTAGAAAGAGACAGATTTATGGTTGCCTACCTGGTGAGAATGAGCCAGGAAAAACCACTTTTGTTCAAACTCAACGTGAGATGACAAAGTAAGGAGATTGGTTTTCTTAAGTGGCTGAAAAAAAAAATTTTTTTTTACAATAAAAGCATTTCTAGGGGGAAAAAAAAGATTTCCCAAATGTTCAGAACAATGCTAACATTGAAGGAAGTGTTATATGGTGTCTTTTGAAGGTCGGCATTCATTTGGATATAACTTATGATGTAGATAAATTAGCTCTTAATGCATGGCCTCTTCCCACTCAGTTCATTCTCCCTTCTGGAGGCATCATGAAAAACAAATCTACTTTTTTGTTATTCCGTATAAATGGCTGTTACTGCTATTTGATTAGTAAAGCTGTTTGATTTACAAATAGGTGATTTTCAAAAAAGAAAGAGATGTTGAACTGTCCATTCATTTACCCACTACTTGAAGTGAAGTTCCAAAAATGACAGTTCGTCAGTCTGGCTTTTACTGAGCTTTTCTCCCAGTCCTTACTGACTTACTTAAGGTTTGGGGAGGACCACGAGGGGCTTGAGACAGAAAAAAAAAAAAATTCTTGGCCAAGACTCCTTTCAAAAGAAATGCTGTTTCCAAACAGGCCAGATTCACGTTGATAGCAAGTTAAGGGACATACGGTGCCAAATGGAGCGAGGCGAGAGGGTGACGGGGGGCCTGCTCACGTGCCTCTTTCTCGGCCGGGAGCTGACGCTGGAGGAGATCTACGCCAACATGACCGAGATGCTGCTGGCCGGCGTGGACACTGTGAGTCTGTGGGGTTTCTCATTTCCTCGATAAACCACGCACGGTTCAACCTGGGGGGCCCTGCCTGCTGGTAAGGCAGACCCCGCGGTTATCGGACTTGAACAACCCCCAGTGTTGGCATGACCAAGCTTTGGCTCCACTGCTGAGAGTTTCCAGGAGAAACTCTACTTTCGTAAAAAAAAAAAAAAAAAAAGGAGATAAAACGGAAAATTAAGGTTTCCAATGAATTCTGAAAACAAAACAAAACAAAACAAACAAAATAACAAAAAACCCAGCCACAATTCCTTTGTCACACATATAGGTACACAATGTGACATGGCTTTAAAAAGTTTAAATTGTGTTCCTGATTTTTCATTTTTTATTATTTTTATTTTGGTCGAGATTACATAAAAATGTAGAGAATAGCCTGATGAGCTGCAGTCATTATTCAGCTTCACCATCGTCAGTGCTCTTTTTTTTTTTTAAAAGATTTATTTATTTTATTACATATCTCCCCTTCCCCCCGCTGCAGCGACGCGCCGAGAGTGGTCACTGCGCAGGCGCGGCTTTCCCCGCTTGTGGGCGGTCTCTGCGTCCGTTCACGGCCGGCGCTTGCTTCAGTTCGCGGGTGGCTGGCTGCGCTCCATCTGCGGGCGACCTGCCCTGCCCATGGCGGCTCTTGCCCTGTCCGTGGCAGCTTTTTGCCCTGCCCATGGCGGCTCCGGCCCACCCATGGCAGCTTGCCATTCTCAAGGTGGTCTGCCCGCTAGGAGAGGTCCCCGGGAATCGAACCCAGGGCCTCCCATGTGGTATGCCGGCGCCCTATCCACTGGGCTATCGAGCCGGCCCC
>PVKH010009881.1:0-18571 GCA_004027955.1 Chaetophractus vellerosus
GAATGTTGAAATCAGTTCCCTTTTATAAGCAGTCAACTGAATGGATAACAGCGTCATCCATTCTTCATCCAATCTTGCTGATTGATGCAGATGCAATTAGCCCCAGGCTTGCTGGACCCAACAGCTGGGCACAATTACCTGGCCGAGTTGACACATTAGCCTAGCCATCACAGTAAGTTATTAAACCACACATTTTCCCCTTCTCTGAAAAATGTGAATAATAATAATGTCTACCTGATAGAGTTCTGAGGATTAGAGAAGCTAATTTATGTAAAGCACTTAGAATAGTGTTTGACCTTTAGTAATTTCACAGTAAATGTTAACCACTGTTACTAATATCACTACAATTATTATAGAATATCCAAGAAAATCCTGAAAGAAGTTAAACTTTTCTGGATAAGAGATATGTTGTAATGAACATTCATGTTGCTCACAGAAAGAAGGAAAAGGTAGAACATAAGAGACAAATAAGAAAATTATTAAGGCTGATATCATCATTAATTTAACAAATGTCAATTTACAGAATCTATAAAAAGAAACATGATATTTTTAATAGACTAAAGCAAGAATGTTGCAGAATTTGCATATATTAAAATTTTACTTTTAGACAAATATCTAGTTGCATAAAGCATAGTTCAGAAAAGGAATTTTGTTATGTGCTTAAGAGGAACATCCCCAAGATGCTGTAATGCTTTTGTGCACAAATTCCTAAAGCATGCTTCAAAGGATTAAGTTGAAGGAATCTTTGCCATCCCACTTACTGAATGAACCTTTGGTAATGTCAAAATGGACAATGCAGTGCTTTTTCTGTAGACTCCCCTTCTTAGAATATAAAATTTCATCCCGCACCTCAAGAAGACTGAGATAGCAGTTCATGGGGAGTGTAACTGGACAAGCTGCTAGAGAGAAACTCCAATTTGCCTTCCCATCCTTGATGACAGAGTTGCCTGTGGAAAAGACTGTGAACAAGACTACTCCAGGATTGGGAGATGAAATGAGACCCTGTCATCTAATTTTGTTTACACTGCCTGTTTTATTTCTTTCTCCATAATCAAGACCCACTGAGAACAGGGTTAAGGGTCATGAGGGTAAGAATGTGGATATCAAAATCCTGGTCAATAGGTGGTAGTCAGAATGAAAGAGGGTATACTCTTGCCTCCTCAGAGACTGCCATTAATCTGTCTCTTGCCAGCGTTGAAACTTCTAAAGTAAATAGAGTATACTCTATATGAAATATACAGTGTTCCCAAGCAACTTTTCCAGGTATTTTAAAGCATTCAGACAATTAATTAGTTTAAAGTTGCTTTCTCTGTTGCATTCCTTATTTGAGATAAAGAATAACCAATATATTCTACTGTGTAAGCTAATACTCAATTAAATGATCTGGTTGAGGAGTGGGGTATAAGGGGTAATAATAATACCTTATTAAACTTTTAGCCAACTGTCTACCAGTCCCATTACCTGTGTTATCTCAGTGAATCTTCACAACAGTGTTATAAAAGAGACACCATTATTAGCTATGTAACAGATGAGGAAACTGAGACTTAAGTACTTTGCCCAAAACACTCAACTACGAGACACTGAGCCAGGATTTGAACTCCAATCTTTTTGATTCCTAGAGTTTTTTTGCTTAATCAGTATTTCTTCTCATTGAAAGCAACAAGAGAAAGGTAGATCAAGAAATGACAATCAACCACATATTGATTAAGAAAAATGATTCTTAACTGTGTTAAGTTAAATCTAAATGTGAAGGTTCAAAAGACATCTACATTTTCTTCAGATTTCTGTCAACAGAAGTTATTGAAAATATGTAGCTCAATTCTCTAGAAGATCTTACTATAACTGAAGAAAGGAAAAATAATGGAGATTTAAAGTCCATGTTTTATTATCATTTGTGCATATTTGTTCCTGTATGAAAATGGGCTCTGCTCATGCATTTGTCAGTTCATGAGTTGTTTGTTTATTAATTCTCAAGGTTAAATATAACCTAGCATTTGTGAATAAATTACTGCTTTTCCGTTAACAGGATGACACTATTTCAAATGCTTTCTGAAGTGTTCTTCCTCATTTCCTACTTGCCTGTCTGCCGTATTGCACCCCTGGTAGATTGTGGCAGCATTGTTAGTCAACTTGTAGTGACCAGGTTAAGAAATATCATACAACTCCCTGAATGTGTAAAAGGGAAAAAACAGGGGCCGGCTCGATAGCCCAGTGGATAGGGCACTGGCATACCACATGGGAGGCCCCAGGTTCGATGCCCGGGGACCTCTCCTAGCGGGCAGACCACCTTGAGAATGGCAAGCCGCCATGGGCGGACCGGACCCGCCGTGGGCAGGGCAAGAAGCTGCCATGGACAGGGCAAGAGCCGCCACGGGCAGGGCAGGTCGCCTGTGGATGGAGCGCAGCCAGCCACCCGCGAACTGAAAGCCGGCCGTGAACGGACGCAGAGACCGCCCACAAGCGGGGAAAGCCGCGCCTGCGCAGTGACCACTCTCGGCGCGTCGCCGCAGCGGGGGGAAGGGGAGCTATGTAATAAAATAAATAAATCTTTAAAAAAAAAAAAAAGGGAAAAAACAACAACAGTGTTCACATGTGGAATCTCTGCTTGAAGTCTCAAAATATGAATGTTTAGGACAGAGGCTTCACATGTGTTCATCAGTGCAGATGTGGAAATTGAATATTATGGCCAGTATTTTTTAGCCTGTGGTTTCAGCTTCATATCTTAATAATTTTTTTTCCCCAGAGCAGCTAATTGAGAAGGAGAAAATAGTGGTTAAGCATTTAAAAATGTTTAGATTTTAGATATGTATTTGTATAACTTCAAATGATACAGATGTGCTGTTCTTCCACTCTTACCTCAAAGGTCACTCTCTTCGGAGGTAGCTGATTTAATGGTCCATAAATATCCTTGTAGACTTTTTCTAAGAATAAACAAGCACATGTACATATAGGCTTGTTAGTTTCTTTTTATTATAAAAATGTAATTATATTGTGCTTTTGGCACTTGTTTTCTATTTACTTAAAACAATAGCATGGATATTATTCTATGTTGGTACACATGGCTCAAGCTTATTCTTTTTAATCATTACATAGTTATATGATATGGATTTGCAATAATTTACTTAGCCATCTCCCTTCTGAGCATAATTCAAGTTATTTACAGCTTTACTATTAGGAGTAAAGCTGAAATGAACATCCTTCTACTTTAAGCTCTGATGTAAATATTTCTATAGGGTAGATTTCTAGAAGCAAATGTATTGTTTGAAGGTTTGTGCACTTAAATTTTTGATAAATATTTCACAGATTTCCTCCCAAAATATTATCCTAATTGTTTGCTTCTATAATGGTGTATAAAAAATCTGTTTTTACCACATTCTCACCACTTGTACATTATTAATCTTGAAAAATGTTTCCAGCACAATAGGTGAAACATAGCATCTTAAAGTTTAAAGATACATCTGTTTTACTATTAATGAGGCTGAGAATCTTTTCAAACATTTCTTGGCTATACATATTTCTTCTGTGAATTATTGGTTTATATCTTTTCCTCATATTTCTTTTGGATAATTATCTTTTTCTTATAGATATATAAGAGCATTGTGGGCATTTATATTTATCAGTTAAATATGTCAGTCTTTTTTCCCAATCTATCCATTGAAGAATGTTTTATCCAACCTCTTTTATTTCCTCAGTCCATTCTCTTATGAACATCTTACTAAGTAGTAAAATAACCAACTACTAAGCATCCTGACTAAGAAGGAGGAGAAATAAGTTTAGATAATCCATATGTTGTACAACTAATTTTTGAATAAGAAAAGTTCACTGTGTCTAACACCAACCTAGCCGGTCTGTTTGGTTGATTTAGTAAAATGTGAGATAATAATCACAATGTATCACACTGTCTAGTTAACGAGACTGAGAACTTTTGAGTTCAGGGACATTGTTCTCTTTATATTACTAGCAGTTAGCAGAGTATACAGAGCTGACTCTCAATAAGGATTGATAAATAAATGAAGCAAAAAGAAAACCAGGCAGACCAGTGGCCTTTTATTTAAAAAGCATAGCAACTCATTCATTTAATGACTTTTAAAAAATATACTTATTTATTAATTTTTTTAAAAAGAAACTTAGATTACATAAATGTTACACACAAAATATAGGGGATTCCCATATGTCCTGCTCCCTAGCTCTCCCACATTTTTACACATCAGCAACATCCTTCATTAGTGTGGTACATTTGTCACAATTGATGAAAACATCTTGGGGCATTGCCACTAAGCAATGATTATAATTTACATTATAGCTTACATTGTCTCCTGCACATTTTTGCAAGTTATTACCTGATATACAATGGCCTATATCTGTCATTGAAATGTCATTCAGGATAATTCCCAAGTCCCAAAAGTGCCCCCAAATTACACCTATTTTTCCCTCTCCCTTACCTCAGAACCTCCAGTGGCCACTGCTTCCACATCTATGATAAAAGTTCTTCCATTGCTAGGATCACAACACATCTACAGTAGAACAACTGTAAGTCTGGTCTAGTCCTGAGGATTCTGGGATGATGATGCCTACTCCACCTCTAATTGAGAGGGGGCTTAGGTCCCATGGAGCAGATGGATGGATTTTCTTGCTTGCAGTTGCAGACTCTCTCTGTTCCTTGAGATGGTCATTGTCAGTTATCTTCTCCTTGTTAGTCGTCCTGGGTGAGTGTAATGAACTGGAGAGTAGGTGTTGCAAGTCTGTTGAGATTCAGGGTCCAACTGGCACATGGACAGCCCAAAAATTTAAGTCTCTTGGACATATAACTATCAACTCTAGTACTAACTATAGGTTCAAATAGAAGGGCAGCAGAGTCTATTTAATGACTTTTAAAATTTAGTAGCTGATTATCATACTCATAAGCCAATATGATGTTTTAAGCCTATGCTAATTCTTAGCTTGATGCAGCTTTGGTATTTTTGTCAGTTTTAATTAGGGTTATTTTTGCCATGATTTGTGATATAAATTTGTAAATTAAACACATCTGATTACTTTTCTATGAGAAATTCTCATTAGTCTTTCTAATTGTCTTTTAAAACCATCACAGTTTAAATGTAAACTGTGAATTCAAGGCATTTCATTACAATGGACAGACCTCTTTCCTTGACCTTTTTTATTCCTCTTGAGAAAATCCTTGGTATAGAGAAATGATTGTTCATGAAAAATTTCACTAAGGCATGATTACACCAGAGAAAAACTTCATTTTCCTTAGAAAGTAGGTGATTTTGTTATCCCAGCATCCATTTTGTGTTCCTTCTGTTTCCAGAGTCATGACACATCTTCAAAGGATGTTAGCAGCTACCCTTGAACCTCTAATTTATTGGTTGGCTCTTGCCTTTATTTTGGAAAGGGAAGTAGCAAAGGCCTACAGTAAATCAACCTGACTGATGAAAATTTAGAAAAATTGTTGGTCTACCATTAACTATTCCAAAAGTAAACTCAGCCAGGCAGAGCTGTGTGCTACTATCCCTGTGGCATCTAGCTTAGTTTGTAAGTGCGTGGAAGTGTCATTCATGTATTCTGTTCATCCAAAACCATTTACTGAGCATCTACTAGGTACTGGGTGATGGGATAGGTCCTGGGAATTGAAGACAATTAAGACATAACACTGCTCTCCAGAGTCCCAAAGACTAAAGTAATATTTGTTCTATTATTTTCATTAATGGTAAATAGCATTTTAAAATCAATTTCTAGAATAGAAACAGATGCAGCTTAGGATATGGTCAGCTATCATCCACCAACAGGGCATTGCTATTTCAATGCTATTGCAACAGGACAGTGCTATGTAAGAAGAATCAGTATCTGAAGTTAGGTTGAACCACGGAAGTGGAGCAGATGCTTGGGCGGCATATACAGTTGCATACTTATACAGTTTCAGGTGCTGGAGGAAGTCTAGCCTAGGAAGAAAAATGAATTTCTGTCACAAAGTAGGCAAACAGTCCTTTCTGGATGATCCAACAAAATAATGGGTGGGAAAGTATAGTGAGAGATAATTCACCATCTGTAATCTCAGATATCAGGATGGCAGACAGGTAGGTGGTCAGCATCAAAGAAATTTGCCAGCATATCTTGAAGAGAAAGAGGCATGGTTTCAGAGTTGGATTGTAGAAGAGAGTTTAATCTGTGGTAGGTGGAGTAGGTGGGAAAAGAGTGAAAGGATTGTGACAGGGTCAATGTAGATACTTTCTGAGACAGAAACCTGGTTAAACCTGGTTAAACTTCTAGGGGGAATCTGTGGCTCTTTTCTGTTCCTGTACATCTCCACCTCCCCCGGCACTCCAGGCTCCCATATCCAAGTACTTCACCTTTAAGAAGGAATGCTCTTAGGGGTTGATCAAATTCAAAGGCCCTTTTGAGATCCTAGAACTAGAAGGTAGAACATTCAAAGGTTTAGAAACAGAACATGGATTCTTGTTTTTCTTCCTTCTAGAGTGATAAGACCTGCAGTTCATTCAAAGAAGCCTGGCCATTTTTTCCCTTTCTCTTCAGATGACTTGTCTTCTCACTAAGGCCTGGACATAGCTCCTACTTGGGAAATATGCTCCCAACTCCTTTCACTACTGCTCCACAATCAGCCATAGGAAGGCCTAAGGGAGGATGTTCCCTGTGGATTCCTTGCTCCTTTTCATCTCTGTCAGGGGCATATGGACTCTGGGTTGGCATTTTTTTCCCTTTGGAGAGGCACAGGCTTAGGCACTGGGGAGGAAGCAGCATTTTCTCATACTTCGTTTCTGTGCCTTTCTGGCCAACTTGGCATAGTACAGAGAACTCATTCATAAGGCCCAGTCTAAATCACCGTATCGTTGGGCTTTGAGTTCAGAGTTTCATCTCATAAATGTACTCATATCTCTTCCTCAGGGGCTTGGCCATGAAGGAAATTTGGCCAAGGGCAGTATTCAGGTGTTCCTGGGTCCTTAATCAAATGACATCATATTTTCAATTCTTAATAGCACCCCTCTTGTTTGTAACAAGACAAAAGATCAGAATTGGACCTTGGAAATAAAGCAGAAACTCAGTTACTAAGGCTGGTATAAAAGGCTGAGACCAGAGCATGGCTTGAGCCTTTATACACATTATCCTAGACATTACAATTCTTTAAGAGGGATATTGTTATCCCCACTTTGCAGATGATAAACATAAGACTCAAGTTAGGAAATCTGCTCAAAGGTACATGAAATTATAAATAGTAAAGCAAGAAGTTAGGCCCTAGTTTGACTGATAGCAAAGTTCATCCTTGCTCAACCATGCTATGAAACTACTATCAAGGTGGCTGTTTCAGTTTCCTATGCTGTTAAAGCTGATACCATAAAATTCGTTGGCTTAAACAATGGGAACATATTAGCTTACAATTTGTGGCCAAGAAAATGTCCAAATCAAGGCATCATCAAGGCGATGCTTTTGACCTGAAGACTTGCATTCTGGGGCTGTCTGCTGCTGATCCTGGCTTTTCTGTCACATGGCAAGGCACATGGCGGCATCTCCTGGTTTCTTCCTTCTCTTCTGGGTTTTGTTGCTTTCAGCTTCTTGCTTCTGTGGCTTTCTTCTTTTCTCTCTCTCTGTATTTATTCCATTTATAAAGGACTCTAGTAAGAGGATTAAGACTCATTCTGAATGAGGTGGGTCACATGTTAACTAAAGTAGCCTCATCAAAAGGTCCTACTTGCAGTGGGTCTGCAAGCACAGGAATGGATTAAATTTAAGAACCTGTTTTGTTCCCCCACCAGTCTTCACCATCTTGGCAAATGCACTGCCCATTGTTCAGTACAAGATTAGAGGGAACATTTACGAATACTCCCTTTCTGTTATCTACCAGATTCTACCTTCAAAATTTTCCATGTCTTTGCAACACCATTGCCAACACTCTAATTCATGACATCATGGTCTCTTTCTTTAGCTATAACAATCTTTCTGGACTTGTTTCTTTTTTTCTCTTTTTGCTCCCTTCCAATCTATTATCTACACAGCAGCCATGGTAATTTTTCAAAAAGACCCCTGCCTATGTCCTTCAGAGATATCTCATTGCCTGTAGAATAAATCCAAACTCATTGCCATGTCAAAGGAAGCTTTGCATGAATTTGAACCACTTACCTTTCCAACATCATCTTGCCTCACTTTCCCCTTTGTTTACAATGCTTCAGCCACACTGGCTGCCTTTTTTCCCTTCCTTCAACTGTTTTCTACTCTTCATTGATGGAGGGCTTCTTCAGGGATTATTCTCTCTGTCTGAAATGCTCTTCCCTGAGTTCTTTGAACATTTGGCTTTTTCTCATTATCCAGGTCTCAGCTCAAATAAACCTGTGCAAAGAGACATTCCCACAACAACCTTGCTATAATGTGAAGATTATATATGCATAGTTTTGTGATATATTATTATTATTATTTTTAATAAATCCATTTTATTGATAGACATTAACAAAGTATAAATCCATCCAAATTGTACAATCAGTGGTACTTGGTGTAATCACATATTTGTGCATTCATCACTTCAGTCATTCTTAGAGAACTTTCATTTTCCAATAATAATAATAAACAAAAAACAAACAAACAAAGCTCATCACCTCTCAATCTCTCTATGCTTTCCCTGCCATACATAGCTGCTATTCTGTTTACTTCTCTCTAGCATACTGGTATTTACATTTTGTAAAAACAGTCTTATACATGCAATATCATCCATATTTGTGTTTTACATGAGGTTTTACTATCTTAAACAGTCCCATGTTACTGTTTTTAGCTTTCCCTTTAATAATATACATTACCTTAGACTTTCCTTTTCAACCAAGGTCATACCCATATAATAGCTCTGTGAATTAAAAACACCATATGTGTTCACCATTTCTATTCATTTCCAAAGACTTACAACCTTTTAACCAATTGTGCACAGATTAACCATCAGCATTCTATTCTCTACCCTTCTTCTATTTTCTGGTGACCTATATTCTAATTATTAATTCCATGGGTTTACACAAAATATTTAGTTCATAATAGCATACAATATTTGTCCTTTTGTGTCTGACTTGTTTCATTCAACATAATGTCCTCCAGGTTCATCCATGTTGTCATATGCTTCACAACTTCATTTTTTCTTACCACTGCATAATATTCCATCCTGTGAATACACCACAGTTGGTTTATCCATTTATCGGTTGATGGACACCTGGGTTGCTTCCAACTTTTGGCAATCATGAATATGCTGCTATGAACATCAGTATGCAGATATCTGTTCATGTCTCTGCTCTCATTTCTTCTGTGTATATACCTAGTGATGGTATTGCTGGGTCCCATGGAAAGTCTATATTCAGTTTCCGTAGGAACTGCCAAACAATCCTCCACAGTGGTTGTGACATTCTACCTTCCCACCAACAGTGAGTAAGTGTACCTGTCTCTCCACATCCTCTCTGACATTTATAGTCTTCTGACTTTTTAATAGCAGCCAGTCTCATAGGTGTGAAATATCTTATTGTAGTTTTGATTTGCATTTCCCTAATTGCTAGTGATGTTGAACATTTTTTCATGTGTTTCTTCATTTGTATTTCTTCTTTAGTCAATTGTCTTTTCAATTCTTTTGCACATTTTTTTAATTGAGTGCTTTGTCTTTTTATTGTTGAGATGTATAATCTCTTTTTATATATCATGGATATTAAACCCTTATCAGTTATGTTATTGCCAAATATTTTCTCCCATTGCATCGGCTCCCTTTTCACCCTTTTGATAAAGTCCTCTGAGGATCAAAAATGTTTAATTTTGAGGAGGTCCCATTTATTTATTTTTTCTTTTGTTGCTTGTGGTTTGGGTGTAAGGTTTAAGAAACTACTACTTACCACAAGATCTTGAAGATGTTTTCCTACATTTTCTTCTTGGAGTTTTATGGTTGTTGTTTTATTTAGGTCCTTGATCCATTTTGAGTTATTTTGTATGAGGTGTGAAATAGAGATCCCCTTTCTTTCTTTGGATATGGATATCAAGTTTTCCCAGCACCATTTTTTGAATACCGCACACCCATGTCTCAGGTGTGTGTTTTTCCTTTTTCTTGTTTCTCAATAAACTCTTTTACTAGCCTCATTAATAAAATAAAATAAAATAAAAATAAAATAAAATAAAATAAATAAAATAAAATAAAATGAAATAAAATAAAATAAAATAAAATAAAATAAAATAAAATAAAAACCTTCTGGGCCAAAAAGGGCATACTAACCAAAATTAGAGAATATCTAATATATATTCAATACCAACAATAATAAAAGTACTAAATACAGTAAGAAAAAAAATTACTTGACTGTAGATGTGAGCGTCTATTTCTGAGTTCTCAACTGGTTCCATTTGTCAGTGTGTCTGTCTTTATGCTAGTACCATGCTGCTTTCACCAGTATTTCACCAGTAAAGCATAAGTATTATGCTTTAAAGTCCAGAAGTGAGAGTCCTCTAGCTTCCTTCTTCTTTTTAAAGACCTTTTTGGCTATTTGGAGTCTCTTAGCCTTCCAAATAAAATTGATAATTGGCTTTTCCCATTTCTGCAAAAAAAAAAAAGCTGTTGGGACTTTTATTGGAATTGCATTGAATCTGTAAATCACTTTGGGTAGAATTAACATCTTAATGATATTTAGTCTTCCAACCCATGAACACGAAATGTCCTTCCATTTATTTAAGTCTTATTCAGTTTCTTTTAGCATTGTTTTGTAGTTTTTTTGAACGCAGGTCCTTTATGTTTTTGGTTAAGTTATTCCTAAATATTTGATTGTTCTAATTGCTATTATAAATGGAATTTTTAAAGTAATTTCTTCCTCAGATTGCATATCAGTAGCGTATAGAAATGGTATTGATTTTTGCATATTAATCTTGTATCCCACCACTTTGCTGAACTTGTCTATTAGTTTTAGTAGCTTCGTTGTGAATTTTTCAGGAGATTCTACATATAGAATCATGTCATCAGGAAATAGAGAAAGCTTTACTTCTTCTTTGCTATTTGGGCACCTTGTATTTCTTTATCTAGCCTAATTGCTCTAACTATAACCTCTAGCACTTTATTGAATAACAATTGTGACAGTTGGCATTCTTATCTTGTTCCTGATCTCAGCAGGAAAGCTTTCAGTCTTTTACCATTGAGTACAACGCTAGCTGTAGGTTTTTCATACATGCACTTTACCATATTGAGAAAGCTGCCTTCTATTCCTATCTTTTGGAGTGTTTTTATCAAGAAAGGGTGCTGTATTTTGTCAAATGCCTTTTCTGCATCAATTGAGAGGATCATGTGACTTTTCTTCTTCAATTTATCAATGTAGTTTATTACACTAATTAATTTTCTTGTGTTGAACCACACTTGCATACTTGGGATAAAATCCACTTGATTGTGGTGTATTATTCTTTTAATGTGCTTTTGGATTTGGTTTGCAAGTATTTTGTTGAGGATTTTTATATCTATATTCATTAGAGAAATTGGCTGGTAATTTTCTTTCTTTGTAGTATCTTTACTTGATTTTGGCATGAGGGTGATGTTGGCTTCATAGAATGAGTTTGGTATTGTTCATTCTTGTTCAATATTTTGGAAGCACTTGCGCAAGATTGGTATTAGATTTTCTTTGAATGATTGGTAGATTTCAACTTTGAAGCCATCTTGTCCTGGGCTTTTCATCTTTGGGAGGCTTTTGATGACTGCTTCAATCTCGTTACTAGTGATTGGTTTGTTGATGTCTTATATTTCTTCTAGAATCAGTGTACGTTGTATTTTTCTAGCAATTTGTCTATTTCGTCCAAGTTATCATTCCTGTTGGCACACAATTTTTCAAAGTATCCTCTTATGATACTTTTTATTTCTGTGGGATCAGTGGTAATGTCCCCCCTCTCATTTCTGATTCTATTTATTTGCACATTCTCTCTTTTTTTCTTTGTTAGTTTAGCTAAGAGTTTGTCAATTTTGATGGTCTTTCCAAAGAACCAACTTTTGTTTTTTTTGATTCTCTATTAATTTTCAGCTCTCAGTTCCATTTATGTTTGCTCTGTTCTTTATATTTCATTCCTTTGCGTTGGTTTGGGATTAGTTTCTTGTGCTTTTTCTAGTTCCTCCAAATGTGCAGTTATGACTTCGATTGTAGCACTTTCTTCATTTTTAATGTAGGCATTTAGGGCTGAAAATTTCCCTCTCAGCACTGCTTTTGCAGTGACCCATAGATTTTGATATGTTGTGTTCTCATTTTCATTCATCTTAAGATATTTACTTATTTCTCTTGCAGCTTTTTTTTGATACACTGATTATTTTAGTGTGTGTCATTTAAGTCTTCATCAATTTTTTATTTTTCCCTTTTTCCCTCCACTATCGATTTCTAGCTTCATTCCATTGTGTTCAGAGAAAGTGCTTTGTATAATTTCAATCTTTTTACATTTATTGAGACCTGTCTTTTGACACAACATATGTTCTATCCTGGAGGTGGACCCATGAATACTTGAAGAGTTTTTATATCCAGTGTAATGCTCTATAAATGTCTGTTAGGTTTAGTTCATTTAGCATATTATTCAAGCTGTCTGTTTCCTTATTTATTCTCTCTCTAGATGTTCTCTCCAATATTTAGAGTGGTGTATTGTAGTCTCCAACTTTTTTTGTAGAGACAGCTATTTCTCCCTTCAGTTTTGCCAGTGTGTGTCTCATGTATCTTGGGGTACCCAGATTAGGTGCATAAATATTTCTTTTAGTTATTTCTTTTGGTAATTCAACCTTTACTTTATATGTAATGATCTTCTTCATGTCTTATAACAGTTTTGCATTTAAAATATATTTTGTCCATTATTAGTATCACTACTCAAGATCTGTTTTGGTTACTATTTGCATGGAATATCTTTTTCCAAACTTGCACCTTCAACCTGACTATGTCATTATGTCTGAGGTGAGTCTTTTGTAGACAACATACAGAAGCCTCATATTTTTTATCCATTCTGTCAGTCTATGTCTTTTAATCCATTAACATTCAATGTTATTACCATAAAATCATTATTTACTTCACCCATTTTATCCTTTGGCTTTCCATTGTCTAATCTTACTATTGTTTGTCTTTTTACCCTTTAAGTTACCCTTGCTAATAACCTTCATTTTTACACTCTTCTCCAAGTCTCTCATCCTTGTCTTTTCCTTTCAGGCTGTAGCACTCCCTTTAGTATCTCTTGTAAATCTGTTTTTTTTTTTTTTTGGTAACATAATCTATCAGTTTGTTTTTGTTTGTGAAGACTTAAACTCACCCTCATTTTTGAAGGACTTTTGATGGATACAGAGTGCTTCGCTGGCAGTTCTTCTCTTTCATTACCTTAAATATATCACACCACTTTCTTCTTGCCTCCATGGTTTCTGATGAGAGTTTGTCACTTAATCTTATTGAGTTTCCCTTGTATGTGATGCATTGCTTTTTTCTTGCTGCTTTCAGAATCCTCTCTGTGTCTCTGGTATTTGTAATTCTGAATAATAGGTGTCTAGTAGTATGTCTATTCAGGTCATTCTGTTTGGGGTGCATTGTTCCTTTTGGATTATGATATTTATGTCATTCATAAGGGTTAGAAATTTTTGATCATTATTTCCTCAAGAATCTTTCTGCTCCTTTCCCATTCTCTTCTCCTTCTGGGACACCAGTAATGCCTATATTTGGACATTTCACATTGTCATCAATTCCCTGAGACCCTGTTCCAAATTTTCCTTTCTCTTTCTGATCTCCTGTCTTTTATTTTCTTTTTTTTAAAACAATTTATTGAAGCATATCATTCATACATGAACATACATAAGCTATAAGAGTTCAGCAAACATTGTGAACTTACAAAACAAAAATGCATACCATTACACAGGGCTCCCACACATCACCCCACCACAAATACTTTGCATTGTTGTAAAACATTTGTTAAAAATTATGAAAAAGCATCATCAAAGTAT
The DNA here is from genome assembly GCA_004027955.1 of Chaetophractus vellerosus. Lineage (NCBI taxonomy): Eukaryota > Metazoa > Chordata > Mammalia > Cingulata > Chlamyphoridae > Chaetophractus > Chaetophractus vellerosus. The sequence goes on from PVKH010009881.1 coordinate 13,943, forward strand.
TACTACTAACTGCAGTCCATATCTTACTCCCCTATACATTTTTTTAAGGATTTATTTATTTATTTGTTTACTTTTATCCATTTTTACCCCTCTCCCCATTTTTGCTGTTTTTGTGTCCATTCGCTGGGCAACTCTCTGCATCCATTTCCTGCCCTCTTTTCTCACTCTTCTCCTCCTGTCTTCACTGGGACTCAATCCTCAGAATCTCTGATGTGGGAGAGAGGCGTCCTACTGCCCACACCAGCTCAGTTCCTGGTTTTTCAGTGCACCTCATCTTGGTTCTCCCTGTGTCACTCTCCTGTCATGTCATCATCTTGCTGCATGGCTTGCAGGGCCTGACGGTGCGCCCGCATGTGGGTCCTGGTGGCTCACCCACGGACAGAACCTGGTCGTGCACCCACTCATAGGGTCTGGTGGTGCACCTGCACATGGGGCCTGGCAGCCTGTGCGCCTTAGATATTTTTCTTTTTTTTACTTTTACCAGGAGGTCCTGGGGATTGAACCCAGGACCTTCCATATGGGAGATGGACACCCAACCATTTGAGTCACATCCATCCCCCTGCTAAATCTTCCCAGGTTGACCAAAGATACCTAGAATTACAGTCTTTTCCCATGCAGGGTGGTCATATAATAAATCAGGCTTACTTTATCACCAGCATTCTAAAAACCAGATGTAGGGAGAAAAACTAGGTCTAGGGACACATGCATGGTTTCTAATATAGTGAATGTTTAGTCTACCCTGATTATCACAAAATCAGGACAGCGAGAATATTCGCAGTCTCCTGTCTTTTCAAGTTCAGGTGTTCTGTCCTCAATTTCACTAATTTTGTGCTCCATCAATTCAAATCTGCTGTTATGTGCACGTAATGTATTTTCAATCTTATCCATTGAGTTGAGATTGTTACTTTTCTTTGCAGGCTTTCAAATTGTGCTTTATGTTCACCAGCACCTTCTTAATATTTTTTTATCTCTTTAGTCATATTTTCCTTCAACTCCTTGAATTGATTTAGGACATTTGTGAGATTATAATTGAATACTTGTCTTAAATCCTGTATCTTTGTTCCTTTGACTGAGCCATTTCTTCATGTTTCTTAGTATGGCTTTTAACTTTTTGCTGATGTCTAAGCATCTGAATGTATTGGTCAATTTGCTCTGTTGGTAAATTTCTCTCCCTTGCCTAGTGGTTTTGTTTCATTGCTTTTCTTTGGTTTTGGTTTTAACTTATGCTAAGTATTTAAAATTGCCCTTCTTAAGTTATCAAAATAGGGCCAGAGACTCACCAAAGAGGCACAGATCCACTCCCAGGAGTTTGGGACAAGAGACATCGAAAATCAGGTTTTCTCCTTGCAGTTTCCTGGATAGCCAGCAGATGGCACCTGTCGGCAAATCTTTCCACAGAGGTGACACTTTCAACCTCCACTTGCTCATGATTCTGTTCTGGCCAAAGCAGAGATTCAAAGTGGGCTCTGGGAGAGCAGATGTAGCTCAGTTGGTTGAGTACCTGCTTCGCATGTACGAGGTCCTGGGTTCAATCCCCTGTGCTCCCGCCCCCCTCCCCCCCACACCAAAAATAAACACAACAGATCAAAGTGGATTCTGCTGGCCAAATTCACTGAAACACTCTCCACCATATGCTGTACCATCCTTCCTTCCAGGGAGGAAGATGTCTGTTCCCTTCTCAGTTGGCTGCAGTGAGCCATGGGTTTCACCTAGGCTGTTCATCTTGAGGGTGGGGGATGGGTGCCATTCCTCGCCATGGCAGCTAGTAACTCATGGTTTTCTTTTTGGCTTCTTTGTCTCTCTGTCCTTTACCCTCTAAGAGGTTCACAGCACTCTCCTGGTCTGTAGAACCCCAAAGCAGATCACTCAGACAGGTTTTTGCCCTTCCTTCATTGTTTTTTGTGAGAGAATGGAACCCTGCCCACTTACTCCAATGCCTTCCAGCAAATGATTCTTGTCTAAATTAAATTCATAGACTGAGAGAGTAAACGGATTAACTTTGGCTTTAAGCTTTTGTGTGACTTTTACAAAACCTCTATGTCATGACTTCACTTCACATTTTGTGCCAGTAGTCCATTCAAGTTGTTACCCTTATGAAATGCCTATTGAGCACCAGGAAATGCTATATGCTTTTCTGTGCCATAAGTATATTTTTTAGTGCCCACAAAAACCCTTGAAAGTACATAGTATCTCCACTCTTATATACGAAGAATGTGAGGTTCATAGAGGTTAATTAATTCACAACTTGTTAAATGGAAATGAAAGCATTAAAAACATGGTCTCTGTGACCTCAAAAACCAGTTCCCTCTTTTTAACACTATGATAAATCCAAATATTATTCACTGATCAGTTCAGAAGAGTCCTGAAAGAACCATGTTACTTTTGGATGTCAAAAGTTTAGAGATGTGATTCATTACAAAGGGCACAGATTATGTGAAAGGGCAAGTGTGATGAAAATTGGCTTCTTCAAAAGCTTTACTTTATATTATAATTTTAAAATATGAAATATGTATAATTAATAAAGTGACATTAAATTTTATTTTATGGAATTTTAGGCTTTGTCAGAACTTGAGAGACTTTTTCCAGTACCGTTATTCCACAAATGTTAGAATTAAAAAGGGCCCTCATTGTACAAATCAGGAATCTAAAGCTGTCTGAAGTTGGGCATTACCTAATTTTGTACCACTGATTAAAGATAGAGTTGAGGGAAGACTCTACTTAGGCATAATAAGATTGAGGTGCATTGTGGGAGATTTATAAAAACCAAAATGGTCTACTCCACTTGTTAGTACCATGCCCAGTAGTCACTCACCTACCAGTAGTGAATATAAGATGAAGAAAACAAATTTATATTTATGTAAGGCAGTAATCCAATTGATATTTAATCATGGGGAAAATGTTAAAAATGCTGATAGTTCAAAAACAGGAATATAATGCAGAAAATTAGTCAGACAAAAGACATCATTATTAATTTAGGCAGAAGTAGACTATAACTAAACTTTTTCTATGTATAGTTTAAAATCACATTGGGAAGACTGCATTAATATTTATTAAAATAATATCAGAGAGGAAAGCAGAAAACAATAATAGAATATAGTAATTCAAAGAATTGAAGTCCTTGAAAGAGAAAAGGCAATATTATAAATTAATTTTGTTATTTTCAGCTGATCTAACTGAGCACCACATTTACATATAGAATTTACTATATCTATTTGTGACTGAGGGTTAAGAATAAACAAATAAATATGATTACTGAATTGTTATATAGATCCTGTTTCACTTCTAGTATATTATAAAATAGCCAAAGATTAAAATCTGAAATAACTGAAACTGGCTAGTGTGATCTCACCCTTTATGTATGGTCCTTTCCAACTAAAACCTGCCATTGTGATGATTATTCCAGACAGATCTTAACTTTTTATATGGTCCTTTCTAATTAAGATCTGCTGTTATGATGATTATTCCAGATTGATCTTACCTTTGTATATAAATGGTTTTATTGAAATGGTAACCACTCCACCCTCCTCTCTTTGAGACTTTGAGATCCATTAGAAAAACCTTGTATTTGACCCTGGTTCTGTACCCCCCCCCCCATCCCCAGATCCCTTGATCTCTGATAATGATTGTCTTGTGATTGTAATAACCTTGTGACTCAGCCCTGTTTTGTGCCCATCTCCATCCTGTTCAGCCCTTTAATGTTTATTAATGAAGGCTCCTTAGCCATCCCCACTCCAATTATCCATTAGCATAAACTGCTAAGCCTGGATATTATAAAACCATCAGGATTCCTGCAGTTCTGGGAGGCAGCTTTTGGGCCCTTAGGCCATTGATTTCCTTTGCTGTGCACAAGCAACTAAACTCTTTGTTACCCTGGTGTCTCAGGAATTGGTCTTTAATATGCAACAGGTAGAAAAGAACCCACTTTTTCTAGGTATCGCTCTAAGGAAATTAAACTGTGCTTCACATGGTCCCTGCCAATATAGGTGTTATTACCTGGTTTGGAAGACAAGGCACAATCGTATCTGATAATTATAAACCCTGGAAGTAGGTAAGCAAGCATTAACCTTTTTTTTTTTCATAAGTGAGAAAAAAGAGGAAATATTTAATCAACTACACATTAAATCAAGTAACAATGAAATGAACACTAATATTGCTAAGATAAAAATATAAAGAGAGTATAAAGGAAAAAAAATGATTCTAAGAGGAGACTTAGAAAACTCAGGGTGAAGATGACCTGGGGGAGGGCAAAAGGCAAGGGGGCAAGTATAGTTTTGAGGTTTCAAGTCTCAATGACTAGGGCAAACAATACCATCAAAAGGGAGGTTAGGGAATCACTGATTTGAGAAGGAGGGTGATGGGATCAGTTTAGACATGTTGATTCTGATGCTAAAGTGGGAAATTCAAGTGGGCATGTCCAATAGGATGATGGGATATAATAAGACACATGCTAGAGATAAGAGAATCACACCCAGAAATGACATAGGAAGTGCTGGGAACAAAAGGCAGGGGGATGTATTTAAAGGAAACCTTAATTTAGGATCAGGTCAGAAAGAGAATCATGAAAAAGATAAAAGATATTTTTAATATAAAAAGATTGTTAGTGAAAGTGTAAAACAGGAGAGGGAGAAT
>PVKH010009882.1:0-18565 GCA_004027955.1 Chaetophractus vellerosus
CCACAGCGGGGGGAGACAAGCAGACACAGAAGAACGCAAAGATGAACACAGCAAGAACAAGCAGAAAAGGGGGGGATATATAATAAATAAAAAATAAATCTTTAAAAAAAAGAAAGAAAGAAAGAATCATCTGGGGAATTTTCTAGAATGGAAGATTTCCCAGTTGCACTGCCAGAGTTTCTGATCCAGTAGGTCTGAAGTGGGACCTGGAATGTACATTTTAACAAGTGGTCTAGGTAATTTTGAATTAGGCAGTTCATCAAACCCACTGTGGGAACAACTGGGCTATGGGAACCTCATATGCCAGAGACAATCTGGGGAGTGTGGTTGGATGGGGACAAAGGCAGAGAAGGGGACCTATCCCTGAAAAGTCTATCCAGGTGGCCTTATGGCTGAGATTTTCCTTAGCCTATTCCTTGGTTACAGTCCAACTCTAATTACCAAATCTCCGAGACTTTAAGCCAAAAGACCATTTGGCTTTTAAAAACCATTTTTATCTGAAGTGATCTCTTTCCCAAAGGCCTCCATTTGGCCTGCTGTCATTGGAGAAAACTAATAAACACACCACTGCTCTCACTTAACCAGCTGCAGCCTCAGGCTTACATGTTATTTCAACTCCTGCTATAAATCATAATGGAATTATGAATAATTTGTATGAGGCTTGTCCCATCTTGTTTCAGTCTTTCTTTAGCTCGTAGTTTTCCTTGTTTGGCCTTTCAAATACTTATACTCTCATTGTTTTAAAGGCTTCAATTCTGGAATACTACATATGCAGCATAACACAGAATCTGGCTTCTCAAGACTGACAATGCAGTAAGCTCTCAAATTTATAGCCCCTCATGTCAAAAGTAAGGAGACAGAAACCTTCTGAATAGGCAAGAGAACGCCCCCACTGAGAGTCTTGGCACTCCTAGACCCACCTGGCACCCAGGGTGAGTAATTCTTCTGGGTGTTTATGCATGTTGTATACAAAGCCCTGAGGGCAAGTGGTTTTCCACAATAACTTTTGCAGACTTATTAATCCCCATCCTATCTGCACATAAGAGCTCTATAAGGTAGACAACTATAAATAAAAAGTTGTTGTTTTTTTTAAAGAAAATTAGGCTTTCCCCAATGCAGATGCCAAAGAACCAGGCCCCAAAGAGACAGAACTTTGTATAAATGATCCTTTCAGCATATTTTAGAATCCCTACTCCAGGAAGGGCTTGAATCAAATGAGAGAAACATTTTATGGAGATTTTCCCTACCTGAGACAGAGGATGCTCCCTTGAGCTTCCCAGGCGCAAAAGCTACCCCAGAAAATCACTGGTGCTCCCTTGGAGGCAAGCAGGTGAGTTTCAAGGTGTGTTGAAGAATAAAAAAATGTTCCATGTTCTCTTTTCTCCTCTGAGGCTCGATGCCATCTGGGGTCCACGACTCGTACGTGTAGTGTGTTTACTGAAAAACTGATTCTCACATTCTTGCAGGTGTGCAGGGTTTCTCTGCCGCGGGCAGGGCCAGAGAATGGGAAGAGCATCTGGAAAGAAAGAGCAGGAGTAAGGACACCCCAGCTGATGGAACAAAGGAAATGCTCAGCTGCCCATTTTTGCACCTGGACCTTTTTATCTCTATTCACACTGGATTCGCGTAGGCCCTGCATCAAGGTGATTGGCTTGTGTTGAATTCTCTTTCAACTCACCCCAAACCTTAGGAGATTAATCTTTCTGACAACTGAATTCATTAAATTTCACTAAGCCTCTTTCAAATCATGATTCCCCTTTGAAATGATAGCCACAGGCAGTAAAGTCCAAAAATGCATTAACCTTTAACACCATTCAATAGAAGGTCAGAGCCTGTGTCAAAAAACATCAGAGGAGAAGAGCACCCATGAGGGAAGGAGCAGGCTTGTGAGGTACTGAAGGACTCATGGAACCATCTAGAACCCTGGAGCAGAGACGTCATGAGTGGAGGCAGCAGGGCCAGTGGATCCAGATGACTCCACCACGTTCTAACCTCATGACTTTGGGTCATTTATACGGCTGCTCTGTGCCTTGGTTTCCTCCTCTGTAAAGTTGGTATAATGATAAGAACTACTTCAAGGAGCTGTTGTGAGAATTAAATGTGATTACTGGTGTAAAAGTACTCAAGAGATACATAGTAGGTACTCAAGAATTGTTGATAATTGATTCTACTTAGAGAAAATGGACATAGAATTTAGTCCTCATGATGGGTAGCTCCTAAAGATACCAAAAGGACAATGTTGCAGAGGATGGCAGCCTGATGACACAGACAAACAGGCAACCGTGTGACAAGGCCATGGCACAACATTCGTCTCCCTCTCTTTCAATGTGCAGATCATCTAAGGGACACATCCCATGTACGTATCTTGGTCTTTGCCTCAGACGATGTGAGGAGAAAGAGAGGAAAGCCTTTCTCTGTTCTTGCTCAGTTTTAGACTCATGAAAGAATAAGACTTACCTTGAATTTCATGAATGTACAGTAGAGTTCTTACCTGGCAGAATTAACCTGCTGGAGTTACAATAATAATTAATGATAATTAAGTACTTATACTCCTAAGTATTCTTCATATTTATTATCTCTGTTGTTTTTTATAACAATCCACTGCAATGGGTCCTATCATCCCCTTTTTACAGAGGAAACTGAGGTACAGAGAGGTAACTTGTCCAAGGTCATGCAGTTAACTAGAACTTGAATCCAGAAAGTCTATCTCCAGCATCTACACTACGATGCTATGTCTCACCTTAACCAGTCTTCTCACCTTCTGACTCACTTAAGTACAGTAAAATTTCATTTCTTTTGATTGACATTTGCTAGGAAGACCAAATCGATGATGGAAAATGTTGGTGAACACTGATTTTAACAAATTTGCATCTAGCACTGAATTATGCTCCAAATCACTCTTCTAGGCCCAGGGGATAAAAAGGGGAGGGGAGACATGTGGCACATGACCCCAATGTCTCCTTGATGGGAGAGGGAGAAAGTGAAAAAAGAAAAAAAAAAGAATAAAAGGAAGGGAGAAAGAATTAAATACATGGGAGAGTACAGAGAAGGGAAATAGGGTATTTGACTCTTGCAAGAAAATCAATGCATCTTCTTCACTTTCATAAGCTGAGGAAACTAAAGTGCAGAGATCTTAAATAGTAAATGTAAGTCAGTGGGGGAAGTAAGAGTCTAGTATCTAACTCTGAAACCGACATGCTCCTCACTGTACCATACATCTCCCTGAGCCAGAGAAGGTGGTTTAAGGCCATACCCTGTAGATCCTGAATACTGCACTAAGAAGCTTGGGCTTTATTCTCTAACGAATGGAAATACCCACAGTGCCCCTTGCTCTAAATTTAAGAGCATCAATCAAGAATTTCTGGGCAGGAGGAAAATCCCACTGGTTTTCCTCTGTGCACATGTATATACCTCCAGGAGTGTCCAGTGAGCCAATCAACCGTTTTTTCCCATTCTTTTATGCAAACACAGCAGCTGGATTAGCTGCACCTGCAGTCTCTGCTTTGTCACACACGATGAAAGGATCAAAGCCTGGAACATGACTTCAGACTGTAATTTAAGATAATTAGGATTTTTTAACCTAAATTATATTTTAACATTTCATAACAGAGCTGTCAAGATTTTATCTATCAAAACTGTATCAAGCAAACAAAAAAGGAGATAATTATATTTTCAGACACATGCAGTCATCACTCCATTTAGTTTCTCATAAAATGTCTTGTCTTCCTTCATATTCTCATTTTCAAATGCTCTTCCCCTTCCCCACACACCGTTGGAATCAGAAACTACAAACTCTTAAACAAGTTGAAAACATGACAAAGAAGTCTGGAGCTCAGGGTGTGAAAGTATTTCTCAGAAGCAAAAAAACTAATTAGACCTGCATGTAAAGGAACATCTCTTAGCTAGTAGGGGCATCCTGCCTCACGAAATAGGCTCTAATTGGGATGGAGGAAATGTGTCTGCAGCATATTAAACTCCCCAAGTCAAAGAGAACACTGAAATATCAAAAAGCTTCCTACTAGAAGCTGAAATTTATTTTCTAAGCTACCCACGGGAAGAATACTAATGTATTGGATATTGTAGGATGCCTCCTCATTCATCCATTTTACCTCACCCCTGACCATCATGAAGCAGCCATGTTGTTTGGGTAAGAATGACCTATCCGCCCCACCCAGTAGTGAATCCAGGACGGCCTAAGGCACTCAGCAAAGAACACAGGCCTCAGCCAATCAGTTTATGTCCCCCGCAGCCCCAGTGACTGGTTCAGATAGTGGCATATGACCTTAGTTGGTTCAATCAGTGTGAAGCCCACAGTTTTGTTGGATGATGGAAAGGAGAAAAATATTCTCTTTTTGGATATGTGGTCAATAGATATTGAACCTGGAACTGTTGCAAATATTTTGCTACCAATGAGGGAAGCCTAAGGGCAAAGCCAACACATAGGATAGGGCAAAGCCAAGAATCTCAGAGAAATGGAGCAGGAATCCTGATTAAACTGCGCGTGAAGCCTAACATACAGGCAGTTTGAGGTGGGTTTTCTTTTATTTGCAACCAAAAACATCCTAACTGATCCACCAACTCAATAGTTTAGTGCTTAACTTTGTAGGACCACTGTGCTTTGAAAATATGATGTAGACCATGATCCCTCTCCCAGAAAATCACATATATGCAAACGTTCACATTAAATTTTGGGGTGATAAGAGCATGAACTCCATATTGAGAGTCCCTGACATATTGGTTAAGAGTATAGGCTTTGGGTAGAACAGACTTGGGTTCAAATTCTGGCTCATACACTCACCAACTGCATGATTCTGGGTTAATTACATAACCCTTCTGAGCCTCATTTTATTTCTGTATAAAATGAGAAGAAAAAGAAGACCTATTTCATAGAGATGTAAAAATTATGTTTGTCTAAAGATTAGCATGGTGCCTTCCACATAGACACAACCCACAGAGGGTGACATCATGTAATTAGGAATAGTCCTTAAGGGACTCCAGGAAGAAAGCCCTCTAGATAAATGTCCACGTCAAGGGTTAGAACATGCACAAAAGTCCAGCCATGACTGATCTGAAAATATGATCAAGGTTTGGTCCTACATTTCAGGAAAGGCTACAGTGAGGACAGGACTTTGGGCAAGACACAGCTTCCTCACCTAGAAAGTACCTCGATAGTTCTTAGAATTATTGTGGGCTCGAAGGAGAGACAAAGGATTCGACCCCTCAAACCCAGGATAGAATGGGAAGGTTTTGCTCATTGTGAGGTTTCCTAAAGACAAAGTAAAAATAAGATAAAGAGACCTATGATAGGACATCTCCTACAGATTTTTGGAACCATAAGAGAGTAAAAACTAGCAATTTCCCATCCCAGCTCAGCAGAAGTGACTCATAGGGCTGTGCTTTACAATGTTTCTTTAAAAAGGAAAACTCTTGGACTCCACAGACAGTGGCCACCCTGACCAACATCCCTCCCTGTTCAACTCCCAACCTCCCCACCTCTAGCATCTGCAAGTTCCACCCACAGAGTCTCCCAGATGCTCACATTTCAGCAAAACCATGAGGCTCTTTGAATATACCCCCTTGACTTCTGACTTGGAAATATCAGCAGAATTGGAAAATCCATGGCAGAGCCAGATGGAGCACAGTCCAGGGACATTTTAGAGCTGATGCAGCCCATCTTCTTGGTCTTTCACAACAGTCCTCTATTTCTCCCTTCCACTACCTTGTTTTTTTCCTGCATCAAAACTTTCCTTCTTTTTTCCACTTCATTTTTCTAAGTAGGCCAGTCACAAATAAGCACTTTTTTGAGAACTAATGCAATACCATAATCGTGTTTCCTGCATTTATCTCAGGAGGTAGATGTCAAAGCAAGTCCCAATGAAATAGCATAGGGAATTGACCACTCTCCCCACCCCACTCCACACATACCCCATGAGGTGCACAGAAAGACTGGATTAGGTGGAATCACATCCCATTCCAACCAATTATTCCCACTAAATCAATTCCTTCCTATGAATCCTCTCCCTTGAGACAGCCTCAGAGCTCTGGAGGGTAAAGTAGGAGTCAGAAGTTAACACAAAAAGGTTAAGAGCTGTTCTGTCTTACATCACAGTCCATGATGACTCAGTGAGAAATTTCTGCTCCCTCCTAGAAAACAACTGAGAACAAGAAGGCAAAAGGAAGGAAATGCTGACAGAGACCCACACAGTCTGCTGCATGTCTTATGGAAAAGGAAAGCAGACGTGACCACTGTTGGCACTGAAAGCATCCAAGTCACAGCACTGCTAATGACAGTCACCGCACAGGGGAACGTGCCAAGGGCAGCTGCAGAGATGGCAGCTGGCTCACCAAGGAAAACGTTAAGTCATGGCTAAGAGGAGGGGTGGTGGGACTGCTCTCGGGTATTATCTGCTGCACATCTTAAACCAAGACCTCAGCCCAGAAAGCAGTGGTTCCGGGAATCATGGACAAGCACTTGGAGAGACAGGACTCAAAGACTTCAAGGGATGTCAAAATAATTGCTTTGATAGCCCCTCCTGTGGCTTAAGAATTTGAAGGTTTAAGACACAATCTCTGGGGATTTTTGTTTTTAAATTGTTGAGGTAAGCAGATGTGGCTCAACCACTTGGGCGCCCACCTACCATATGGGAGGTCCCAGGTTTGGGTCCCAGTGCCTCCTAAAAGAAGACGAGCAGGCACCGCCGAGCAAACCATCTGGGGAAATGAGGGGATTAATAAAAAGAAAAATAAAGTAAATAAAATAAACCTTGAAAAGATAAAATAAAACTGTTGAGCATCTAATATGTTCCAGTTTTTGTTTTTGTTCAATGTAGGATTATAATAGTCCTGCAGGCCTGGTTATTCCCACTTTTTAGAAGAAGAAATTGGGAATGAGAGCACCCCTATGCTGCAGCTCAGAGCAACTCACTTTTCCTCCAGATATCAAGTATCTAGACAATGACTGATCCACAGATTGATATGCTCAAGACTGAGAACTATTCCATTGCCAAGACCTTAAATTGGAAAATCCTTCTTTCTGACCTAAATCTCCTTTTATCTCTTGCCCCACTGCTCTTTCATCCCACTGAGTCTGCCCTCACCTTTATTGGAACTCCATTTTCTATATCCTTCTCTTGCCCTCTTGTTCATTAGCATTCTTCTGGATTCATTTGACCCCTTCCCAGCCTGGGCACCATCAGAAATGATTTAAACAGGGCTTTTGCCAGAACCCTACTATTGTTCACTCCCAAACTGCCTCTATAGGTGGGGTGTCAATCATCAGCTCTGGCATCTTTACCTTTTTGTTCCCCTATTCCATAGCTGCCTAAGCACATAGATTGCACGCCATACATCCATCTCTCTCAACCCTGGCTACAACTCTTTCCAGCTCAGAAATCTCCTGACACACGTCTGACTGCCTTACCTATAAAGACAAGCTCATCTCTTGTCATCCTAAATAGGTCAATGCTTGAGGCTCTCTCAAGTTCTTTTCTCAAAATATCTCTATTTTTTAACACAGATTTACCTTTCCTCCCGTTCCAAAGTAAGAGGTATTTCTCACTTTTTTAAAATAAGGTTATGCCTGGGTTCCTCATCTTCTCACATCTTATCTTCCCCCAAGATCTTGCTCTATCAATTTTGCCCTCTCTCACTTAGAACTTGTCTCTCAGTTTGATGGCTCTATCTTCTCTGTTGTGACCAAACTCAGATCTCCTACCATAAGAAATAATGTAACTTTGCTGAAACCATATTTTAGTCATTCCTTGTAGGAACACTTAAACCAGTTGGGGCACAGAAATCCCACAAGGGAAAAAAAAAACTGCTGATAATGAGCTTGAAAGAAGTATAATCTACAAAAGAAATGAATAAACCACCAAAAGGTAGAGTCAGCAAATGCAATAATGAGAGAATTATCATTCTAAGAACTAGAGAGGATAGAATTATGTGAAACAAATTGGAAAAGTAGTGTATATTTTAAATGATTAAGATGTTTTTTTAAAGAATAAAAATCACAATGCAAAAAGTATTAAAAAGCTTTTTAATAGAATTTTTAAGAATGAAAAATAAAATAATTAAAATGAAAAGCTTAAGGAAGTGGCAGGGTAAATAGAGCTGAAAAAAAACTTTACAAAAATGAGAGGTAGATCTAAGGAAATCACACAGAACAGAGTGAAGAGAGATTAAAAAGATTAGATTTGAGACACTGGTTAAGAGATATGAAGGCTAGAGTGCAAAGATCCAAAATATATCTTGAGAAGGAGAGAAAAGAGAGAACAAGGGTAAGGCAATGCTGAGAGAATTGAAGGCATAAATCTTCTGCTAGACACATTGTGGTTAAACTGTAGATCAAAAACAATAGAAAATCCTTCAAGAAAACATCGGGAAGAGGTGAATTCCTTCAAAGGAGTAACAGCTGATTTGCATTAACAAACACATATTCCAGAAGAAAAGGAATTTTCATACTACTGTGGGAAATAATTTTTCAATTTAGAATTCTATACCTGACTGTGATGGTTAAGCTAATGTGTCAACTCGGCCAGGTAATTGTGTCCAGGTATTAGGTCCAGCAAGCACTGGGCTAATTGTAATACAAGAGCATTAATGGACTTCAATCACCAGTGAGTTTACTGCATGGATGGCTGATTACATCTGCATCAATCAGGGAAATTGGATCAAGAATGGATGACGCTTTTATCCAATCAGTTGACTGCCATAAAAGGGAGGTGATTTCAACATTCAGAGAGAATTTCCCAGCTCATCGTTTGACAGCCAATTTCTCCCAGAAACTCATCAAGGACCCTTCATCGGTCTTTCATCGGAGCCCCTGGCTTGCAGCCTGCCTGCAGAACCTGGACTTGTACATCCCTATGGTCACGTGAGAGACTCTTATAAAATCTTACATTATTGACAGATATCTCCTGTTGATTCTGTTTCCCGAGAGAACCCTGACTAAAACACTGATCAATCAAAACTCCAGAGAAAGCAGGAATTTGTGGACAAAGACAGGAATAATTTACCACTCACAGATTCTCATTGAAATACCTACTATAATTGTACTTCATTAAGAAGGAAATTTAGTCCAGAGCAAAGGAGTAGCATACAAGATACAATGATGAAAACCGACATATTGGTATAGATAGTATAAATCTAAATAAGGCTGATTGTAAACAAAGCATAATGATAATACGAATGACTAAGGGGGGAGTTAGACACAAGGTAAAAGGAAATAGTGGGCACCAACAATATGGAAATAGGAGACAGAAGTGCCGAATTAAAGTGTGGAAGTCCTCACATTGTTTGGGAAAAGTTAACTTTAAACTTAGTCAAGTTTTATTGATAAAAATTCAAAGATAATCACTAATAGAAAAAAAATAGAAACTATAACTTCCAAACTAGAAAAGGGGGAAGAGGGAAAAATTAAGAAAACTCAAAAGGATAGACAAGGACTTCTGAGAAGGTGGAGGACTAGAAAGACACAGGACTCTCTTCTCTCCCAGAAAAAAACAGATAGAAGACAGGCAGAATTTGCCTGGAAAAAAATCTTCTAGGGTTTAGGACACCATGGGAAGGGTGGATACCACAAAGAGGAGAGAGGAACAAAAGAAAAGAATCACAATGGCAAAACTGTGAGTTAAAAGCCACAGGTGCAGATGCCAGCATCTTTCCCCACCCTATAGACACTTGAATTCCCAGGCCTTGGGGCCAGGGGCTACAGACAAAGGAGCACCAGAGAGCCACCTCCCAGGAAAGGAGAGAGAGATGGACATAGCCTAAGGCTGACTCAGCTTTCGACCCATAAATTCAACCCTTCCTGGCTGAATGGGGCTGCACCGTTGTTTGCCTTGGGACCTGGCACAGGACTAAAGAGATCCAACCCTCTCAAGCTCCCTCTCAACTGACCAGAACTGGTTGTTAAGGATGCAGAGGGGAGTGGAATTATTTCCTACTGGGGAAAAGGTAGGGGGCTGCCAGCAAAGGTTGGAGAACTGCCTCTGAGAAAGTTTGAATTACAAGGCTCTTAGCCTCCAGGCAGGAACCTCTGTCACGCTGATCCAGTCGGTGTTGCAGCAAACACACTCCCACCAGGCATTAAACTGAGAAGGCTGTCAAAGACCGCCATCTACTGGCAGAGCAAGGAAGTACACAAGAGGAAATTAAAATACCTGAGAGGCTTTTCCCCGCCTTTAACAGAATGGGTCCCCAAGGCCCTAGGAAGCAGGTCTGCAACCCATGACTGGGCCCAGGGCCAAGATATGAGCAACTAACAGGGACAATCCTAAAGACCCAGAACAAGTTGAACCAAGAATCGAAGAATAACAGGAACACACATCCTCCTGCCACTAAAAATCCTACAAAAGAGAGAGAGATTGAGCATCCAAGTAAACTCACCACCCTAATCAGATGCCTAGACATCAGCAAAAATTACAGGCCATACTAAGAAAATGGAAGAAATGGCCCAAGAAAAGGAATATATCAAAGCCCCAGAGAGAGAGAGCAGATGTTGCTCAAGCTGTCAAGAGCCCGCTCGCATATGGGAGGTCCCGAGTTCAGTTCCCAATGCCTCCTAAAAACAACAACGACAAAAACAAACAAACAAACAAAGCCCCAGAATAGATGCAGGATTTGAGACAACTAATCAACAAGATGCATAAAAATTTCCAAAATTAAATTAATGAGTTGAAAGACAATATGGCTAAAGAGATAAAGGATATAAAGAAGACACTGAGCAAGCACAAAGAAGAATTTGAAATCCTGAATGGAAAAGTAATAGAGCTCATGGGAATGAAAGACACGATAGGCAAGATAAAAAACACATTAGAGGCATACAAGCACAGACTTGAAACGACAGAAGAAAGAATAAGTAATACCAAAGACAGAACAGTTGAAATTGAAGAGAGACAAGAAGAAAAAGAGAAAAGAATGGAAAAATTGATCAGGGACTCAGGTTGTTGAATGACAACAGGAAATGCAACAACATACATATCATGGGAGTTCCAGAAAGAGAAGAGAAGAGAAAAGGAGCAGAAAGAGTATTTAAGGAAATAATAGCTGAAAATTTCCCAACTCTCATAAAAGAAATGAATGTACATGCCCAAGAAACGCAGCGTGGGGAGCGTTTGTAGCTCAAGTGGTTGAGCGCCTGCTTCCCATGTATGAGGTCCTGGGTTTGATCCCTGGCACTTCCTAAAAAAACAAACAAATGAAAAAACTAACTCTCATTGGGGAATGGATGTAGCTCAGTGGTTGAGTGCCTGCTTCCCATGTACGAGGTCCTGGGTTCAATCCCTGGTACTTCCTAAAAAATAAAAGTTTCAGACCAAGAAGTGCAGCATACCCCAATCAGAATAAATGTGAATAGACCTACTCCAAGACGCATACTACTCAGAATGTCAAACATCAAATATAAAGAGAAAATTCAGAGAGCAGCAAGGGAGAAGCAAACCATCACATACAAGGGACAGCCAGTAAGACTTAGTACAGATTTCTCATCAAAAACCATGGAGGTGAGAAAACAGTAGTATGATACAATTAGGATACTGAAAGAGAAAAACTGCCAGTTGGGAAATCTTTATCCAACAAAATTGTCCTTCAAATATGAAGGTAAGTTTAAAATATTCACAAACTGAAACTATGAGAGTTTGTAAAGAAGAATCTACCTTTGCAGGAAATATTAAAGGAAGCCTTACAGCCTGAAAGAAAAAGACTGGAGAGAGAAGCTTGGAGAAGAGCACAGAAGAAAGAATAGCAGAAAGGATAACCAAAAGAGTAAAAATACAGACAAAAATAAGATAAGACATATGAAAACCAAAGAATAAAATAGTGAAAGTAAATAATGCATTTACAGTAATATCATTGAATGTGAATGGATTAAACTCCCCAGTCAAAAGATAGAGGCTAACAAAATAGAAAAACTAAAAACAAAAAACATGAGCCATCCAAATGCTGCCTACAAGAGCCTCACCTTAGATCCAAGGATAGAAACTGACTGAAAGTAAAAGGGTGAAAAAAGGTACTTCATACAAATAGGCGAAGGGGTAGCTATACTAATATTGGACAAGAGAGACTTTAAATGCAAAAACGTTATGAGATACACAAAACCATTACATATTAATAAAAGGGACAATCCACCAGGAAGATATAACAGTCACAAATATCTATGCACCTAACCAGGGTGCCCCAAAATACATGAGGTAAACTCTGGCAAAACTGAAGGGAGAAATAGACATCTCTACAATAATAGTTGGAGACTTCAACACCCCACTCACATCATTAGATAGAACAACTAGACAGAAGACCAAAGGAAACAGAGAACTTGAACAATATGATAAATGAGCTAGACCTAACAGATATATACAGAATATTGCACCCAAACTCAGCAGGTTATACATGCTTCTCAAGTGCCTGTGGATATTTCTCCAGGATAGATCACATGTTAGGTCACAAAGTACATCTCAAAAAATATAAAAAGATTGAAATTATACAAAACACCTTCTCAGATCATTATGGAATGAAACTGGGTGTCAATACCAGACAGGAAAGAGGTAAACTTGCAAATGTGTGGAGGCTGACCAACACATTCCTAAATAACCAGTGGGTCAAAGAAGAATTTGCAAGTGAAATTAGTACATATATTGAGACAAATGAAAGAACACAACTTATCAAAACTTATGGGATACAGCAAAGGCACTCTTGAGAGGGAAATTTATAGCCATAAACTCCCATATTAAAAAAAAAAAGCTAAAATCAAAGATCTAACTGAACAACTAGAGAAACTAGAAAAAGAACAGCAAACAAATCCCAAAGCAAGCAGAAGGAAAGAAATAATAAAAATTAGAGCAGAAATAAATGAAATTGAGTACAAAAAAATAGAGAAAACCAACAAAATGCAAAGCCTGTTCTTTGAAAAGATCAATAAAATGACAAACCTCTAGCAATACTAAAAAAGTAAAAAAGAGAGAAGACGCAAATAAATAAAATCAGAAATGAAAGGGGCGAAGTTATGACTAACCCCACAGAAATAAAAAGGATCATAAGAGGATATTATGAGAAAATGTATGCCAAGAAACTAGATGACATAGGTGAAATGCACAACAACCTACACCAATGCTACAAGAAAAACAAGAACTTAACAATCACATTAAGGAGATTGCAATACCAATCAAATTTCATCAAAAATCTCCCAACAAAGAAAAGTCCAGGACCAGATGGCTTCACAGGTGAATTCTACCAAGCATTTTGAGAAGAATTAACACAAATCCTGTTTAAACTTTTCCAAAAATTTGAAGAGGTGGGAAAATTACCCAACACATTTTATGAAGCCAACATCACCCTAACAACAAAACCAGATAAAGACACCCCAAGCAAAGAAAATTACAGACCAATCTAATGAACACAAATGGAAAAATTCTCAACACAATATTTGCATATAGAATCCAAAAGTTTATCAAATGACTTATACATCATGACCAAGTGGGATTTATTCCTGGTATGCAAGCTGGTTCAACATAAGAAAATCAATCGATGTATTACACCACATTAACAAATTGAAAAGGAAAAAAACCACATGGTCTTCTCAATTGATGCAGAAAAGGCATTTGACAAAATCCAGCATCCTTTCTTGATAAAAGCACTTCAAAAAATAGAAATAGAAGGAAAATTCATCAATATGATAAAGGCATATATATATATAACCTAGAGCCAATATCATACTCAATGGGGAAAGATTGAAAGCTTTCCAAGTTTGGGAACAAGATAAGGATGGGGAGCAGATGTGGCTCAAGTGGTTGAGCACTTGCCTCCCACATGGGAGGTACCAGTTTCGGTTCCCAGTGTCTCCTGAAAAAACAAAACCAAACAACAATCAAAACAAATGAAAACACCAACTCAGGGAAGCTGATGTGGCTCAGTGGTTGAGTGCTGGCTTCCCATATACAAGGTAGTGGGTTCAATTTCTGGCCCCCGGTACCTAAAAAAAAAAAAAAAAAAAAGACAAGGTTGCCCACTATTATCATTGTTATTCAACAATCTGCTAGAGGTTCTAGCTAGAGCAATTAGACAAGAAAAAAAATTAAAGGAATACAAATAGGAAAAGAGGAAATAAAACTCTATTTGTGGATGACATGATCCTATATTTAGAAAATTCTGAAATGTCTACAACAAAGCTACTTGAGCTAATAATTGAATTCAGCAAAGTGGCAGGATACAAGATCAACAAGCAAAAAATCAGTAACATTTTTGTATACTACTATTGAAATACCTGAGGAGGAGATCAGGGGAAAATTCTATTTACAATAGCAACAAAAAGACTCAAATACCTAGGAATCAATTTAACCAAAGAAGTATAGGACCTATATGCATAAAACTACAAAACAATGCTAAAAGAAATCAATGAAGACCTAAACAAATGGAAAGACATTCCATGTTCATGGATTAGAAGACTAAATATCATGAAGATATCAATCCTACCCAAAATGATTTATAGATTCAATGCAATACCAATCAAATTTCCAACAGCCAACTTTACAGAAATAGAAAAGGCAATTACCAAATTCATTTGGAAGAGAATTGCATCCAAATTGCAAAAAGCAATCTAAAAAAGAAGAGTGACGTGAGAGGAATTTAACTGCTTTACCTTGAAACATATCACAAAACTACAGTCGTCAAAAGAGCATGGTATTGGCATAACGATAGACACATCAATCAGTGGAATAGAATTGAAAGTCCAGCAATAAACACTTACCTCTACAGCCAACTGTTTTGTTGTTGTTGTTGTTGTTGTTGTTGTTGTTGTTGTTTTTTAGGAAGTACCAGGGATTGAACCCAAAAAGTTATACATGGGAAGCAGGCACTCAACCACTGAGCTACATCTGCTCCCTTCAATAGGGTTTTGACATGTTAGTGGGACAAAACAGTCTTTTCAACAAGCAGTGCAGGGAGAACTGGATATTCATAACCAAAAGAATGAAAAAGGACCCATATCTCACTCCCTACATAAGAATCAACTCAAAATGAATCAAAGACCTAAATATAAAGACCAGAAACATAAAACTACTAGAAGAAAGTGTAGGGAAACATCTTAAAGACCTTGTGGTAGGTGGTGGTTTCTTGGACTTTACACCCAAAGCATGCACAACAAAAGAAAAAAAAACATACAAATGGGACCTTCTAAAAATTATACACTTTTGCACCTCATAAGACTTTGTCAAAAGGGTAAAAAGGCAGCTGACTCAACGGGAGAAAATATTAGGAAATCACATATCCAATAAGGCTTTAATATCCATAATATATAGGGAGATGCTACAACTAAACAATAAAAAGTCAAACGACCTGATTAAAAAATGGGCAAAAGTCTTGAAGAGACATTTGTCCAGAGAAGAAATACAAATGGCAAAAAAAAAAAACCACATGAAAAAATGTTCAACATCATTAGTGATTAGAGAAATAAAGATCAAAACTACAATGAGAAATCATTTCACACCTATCAGAATGGCCACTATTAAAAAGACAGTGAACTATAAGTGTTAGAGAGATGTGGAGAGATAGGAACACTTATTCACTGTTGGTGAGAATGTAGAATGGTACAGTCACTGTGGAGGACTATTTGGCAGTTCCTAAAAAAGTTGAGTATAGATTTGCCATGTGACCCGGCAATACCACTACTGGGTAATATACCCAGAAGAACTGAGAGCAGTGACATGAACAGACATCTGCACACCGATGTTCATAGCAACATTATTCACCATTGCCAAAAGTTAGAAACAACCCAGGTGTCCATCAACTGATGAATGGATAAACAAACTGTGATATATTCACACAATGGAATATTATGCAACTGTAAGAAGAAATGAAGTTGTAAAGCAT
This sequence comes from Chaetophractus vellerosus, assembly GCA_004027955.1. Taxonomy (NCBI): domain Eukaryota; kingdom Metazoa; phylum Chordata; class Mammalia; order Cingulata; family Chlamyphoridae; genus Chaetophractus; species Chaetophractus vellerosus. Next base: position 15,859 of record PVKH010009882.1, read on the forward strand.
ATGAAAATGTGGATGAACCTGGAGGACATTTTGTTGAGTGAAGCAAACCAGACACAAAAAGACAAATACTGTATGATTGCACTACTATGAACTAAATATATACTGTGTAATCTTACGGAGTTAATAACTTGAATATGTGTCACCAGAAAATAGAATGAGGTTAGAGAATGGAAAGCTGAGGGTTAACCTGTACAGAATTGGTAAAAAGGATCTTTGTTAATCTTTGGAAATGAATAGAAAAGGTGAAATCACAATGTAATGTTAGTAACTAGCAGTACTATTATATGGGTATGAATGCTGTAAAGTCTAAGGTCATGGATATTACTAAAAGGAAAGCTAAAAAATGTAACATGGAACTGTATAGCATAGTAAAACCACATGTGAAATATGAAAACAGTTAAAATTGCATATATAAGACTATTTTTCTTTGAAGCTGAACAAATGTTAATACTACAAGATGCTAATATCATACCAAAAAAAAAAAGCCCCATTATGCTAAGTGAAAGAAACCAGACACAAAGCACTACATATTGTATGATTCTATCTATATAAAATGTAAATATAAATCAATCTATAGAGATGAAATTAGATTAGTGGTTATGTAGGGCTGGGGAAGGACTGCTAAGGGGGTGTGGAATTTTTCTTTTTGGGGTAATGAAATTGTTCTAGAATTTTTTGTGGTGAGGAATGCACAACATTTTGATTATACTAAAAGCCATTGTTTAAACACTTTAGATAGATCGTATGGTACATGAATCTATCTCAATAAAACTACTTAATAAATAAATAATTGTTCAAGAAAAAAAAAGGATAGGCATAAAAGGCAAAAAGTATAGCAAAGAGAAAGCAGCATAATAAGAAAATTTTAAAATTAGATGGAAGAAATAAGACCAAACACATAAATAAGAATAAACAAATTAAAACCATCGGTTATAATATAATCTCAGGTAGAAATTTTTAACATTCCATTTCTACGGTATTTATAACAGACAGTAGCAAACAAAGATACACCAGGCAAATATTAAGTTTAAGAAACCTAGTGGAGTTCTATTAATATGAGACAAATAGAATTTTAGTCATATAGAATAATTAAACACACTAAATGACAAGAAAAAATTTTTTTCAGGAAAATAAAATGAACCTGAATCTGTTCTGCTGAACAGTATAGTCTCAAAATATATAAAGCAAAAAGCTACAAAATTATGAAGGAAAAAAATATACAGGTCACAGAGGGAGATTTTTAGCATGCCTTTTTCAGAAAGTGATAGACCATCCAGACCAAAAATAAGGAAGACATAGAAGATTTATATAATAGAATTAGCAATCTTGACCTAAAGGACATATAGAATCCTGAACACCTGAAATGCAGAATAAACACAATTCTCAAACAATGGAACAATTGCAAATGACAAGAAGACATATTTCCAAATAATCTGAGTTTAACAACAACAAAAAATCATAATGAAATGTATTAGCACAACACATCAAAACTTGTAGAATGTGGTTAAAGCACTATTAAAAGGAAAAACTTTGAATACATTTCTATACACACACACACACACGGAACAATATGAGCTAAGCATTCAATTCAAGAAGTTAGAAGAGGAAAGAGAACTAAAAGAAAGTAAATGATGGAAAGATATAATAGAGGAATAATTAAAGAGCTATAAAATGAAACAGTAGAGAAAAATAATAAAAATCAATCATTTCCAAAATAAATAGTAAATAAAATAGATGAATCTCTGAAAAGATTGATAAAAAAAGAGATGGCATGTATTAAACAATCATAGCAGTGGAAATGAAATAATCATTTCAGATGAAAAAGACTTAAGGAATCATAAAACAACGATAGGAAACCAAATTTTGAAAACTAAAAATACAATTTTTATGTAAATATAATTTGCAACAACTGATTCAAGTAGAAATAAATGTCTAAAAATTTTAAAGGAGAGCAAAAAAATGATTCACATAAATTCCCAGAGTCAGATGATGTTTACTATTAGTATTGCTAAAGCTTCAAAGAATAAAATCTTATACAAGGCATATTAGAAATAAAATGAAAGGGAAATTTCTCAATCTACCTTTAGGTATTCACCAAAGCTGATACAAAGAACAAACAAGGAGACTGAAAAAATGATAGTTACAGGAGAAAGAAGAATAGCAGCTAGAACATATTGAATCTTCACAAGTACTAGGAATTGTTCTAAGAGTTTTACATGGGTTATTTCATTTAGTTTCCCCCAAAAAACCTAAGAGGAGGATTTTGTTGTTAACTCCATTTAGAGATGAGAAAATTGAGGCATAGAGAATTTAAGTAACTTGCCCTATTTAGGAGTCAGGAAAGGGCAGAACAAGGATTCAAATTTAAAACAACATCATTTCAGAACCTGCATTCTTAACCAATAGCTATGCTTCCTCCTGTTTTTGCATCTGTAATGGTTTGAGTTTGATTTAATTATGAATTCCAAAAATATAGATTAGATTATGCTTGTAAACTAATCTGTTCATCTGGGCATGATTGAGTTATGAGTAGGGCGTTGACTGCCACGTCAGTGGGACATTGGGCCCCACCCCTCGGTGGGCGTGGTCTCAAGTATAAAAGCAGATTGAGCAAGCAGATAGAAAAAACGCAGGATGAGAGAAGCAGGATGAGAGAAGCAAGAGATTTGGAGAAGCAGATTTGAGAAGCAGTTCTGATGTTGGAGTG
>PVKH010009883.1:0-18556 GCA_004027955.1 Chaetophractus vellerosus
GTTCTGAGGCTGTGAAAATGTCCAAATCAAGACATCACCAGAGATGCTGTCTCACTGAAGATTGGCTGCTGGCTATGCTGGTCTCCTTCCACATGGCAAGCAAATGGAGGTGTCTCCCTCTTTCTGGATCTCGTTGCTCCATCTTCAATATGTCACAATGGCACATTAATCAGTAGTGTACTGTGTGGTCCTATAAAATGAGGCAAATCTATATATCTATCATCTACCTACCTACCTACCTACCTACCTACCAACCTACCTACAATCTATCCATTGACAAATAAAGATGTTTACATTTGTATGAAATGCATAAGGGAGAAATTAGTATAGGGTGATGTCTAAGAGAGCAAACCATGGAATTTCACCATTTGGGTTAAAGTCTGGATCCATTTATTAAATGTGTGATCATATAAAAGTGACCCAATGTTTTTGAGTATCAGATACTTCCTCTAGTAATGTAATCCTCATAATAATCACACAAAGGTGGTTTTATTTAAGTTCTGAGGAATAAGATGGTTAGAGGAATAGACGTTTTCTTTTTACCTCTGTGACCATTAAAATGGAAAAATTTGATATCATAAAATTGAAAGATTATATTTTAAAAATTCCAAACAAAAGTCACAAAATGACAATGCTGTAACAGACAACAATTATTATAAGGAAGATTTCATGAGTGAAATGAATGAAACATATTTCTAATGAATTGAAACTTCACTGTTCAGAAAGAAAGAATTATATATATGAATCTATATGTTACGTATATTATAACATAACCTAAATGGTAATATGATGGGTAGGCCTAGATTAGGAAAATATTCATGTAGCCAATAAGAACAATATTAATAGCAGCAAATAATTAGTCAAATCTTCACTTGTTAGAATTTGTAGATGTGGGGGAAAATATAAGAAGAGAAAAACAAAAGAAAATACTGCCTTGTATAGTTGAAAATTTGTAACATTAATTGAAACCAACCTAATTTTAATTCTATTGAAATCTTTTCACCTTCAATATGAAGTGCCTGAAGATGATAAAGTAAATACTTTGGAAGCTTCAGGAAAAAATGTGTCACTTATCTAACAGAGAGGGAAGGGGATAAAAACTGCAAAACTGAGGACACTGATTTTCTAAGATCTGTGTGTAAGATTATAACTCATAAGAAAAAATCAACAGAACATTGTTTTCACTCTTAAGAATTTACAGATAAATGATTGTATCTTTTCATTCATTCATCCATCCATTCATGATACACTCATGATTCATTTATTTATCCAAGATTTAATAAATAATTGCCGCAAAGAGAACAGGAAACCTAACAGTCTCATTCGCACTGGTGCCACCACTGTAGATCTCCCCAAGAACTTTTTGGTTTTTGGATTTGTTTGGATAAATTTGAGTCTGAGTCATGTTTTCTCATGAAAGGTGACACACTCATATTAGGTGACTTGAACAGAGTTTAGAAAGAGGCAATGAGAAAAGGTTATGTGTAGCATTAAAATAAAACATATGGGAATTTACAAAACTTCAGGGCATGTAACAGGAGGAAGGTATTACCTCCTATAGACTTGAAGAAGCCAGGGGAGAAGTTGATTATAAGAACGCTAAGAGAAGCTGAGTAGAGGGCCTCTTGGAGGTGGTATGGTCAGGAATAGGGCATAGCCAGATCGAGGCAGCATAGAAAGGAAGGCACTTGGGGAATAAATACCTCAACTTCACTCCTTGAATACCCTCCAGTTCCCTTCCCATGTCTACCCCTGGTCTAACTCGTCTAGAATCTGGAGTGTGGGAGAACCCTTCATTCATCACATTCAGAATAGCCTGATGAGGCATAGAGCAAGTTGAAAATGAGTGGAGAGTGGGTCTGGAAGTTTCACTGAGCACACTGAGCATGACATTTGAGCATAGAACTTAAATTTCCCCACATGCATGCAAGTAAACAGCATTCCCTCCCTCTCCTTTCATCCCTACCAACCTAGAGTAATAAAAAAGAGAAATAAAGCAATCTTATTTTGAATTTGCATTACTAGATATAACCATTTTTGCTATTCATGATCAGAAAAGTCCATCTCTTTTGTTCATATTTCAACAAGTGTCCAATCAGTTCATTAATAACAAAAAAATGTCTCTCTTTCCTCCATTTATCCAGAGTGTCACATAGTGGAACTAAGCTGGATAAAGAAAAAAGGAGAAGACATTGGCATGATTTGGAAAGGGAAGTGTTGAAGGGTTACAAGGGGTCTACTTTTGTTCTCAATCAATCAGTGCTTGATGGCCGGTGATACTAAAGTCTAGGTTTAAGGACCCATGGTTTTCAGAATACGAGGACAAGTTAAATATTAGAGCAGTAAGCCCTGTCCTCCCTCCTTCACATAACACATCTTACACTTAAGTAAAAAGGCCGCTCTCTGTGTGAGAGAGTGTGTGTGATTGAGTGTACAGGTGTGATTACTGAAAGTTGGTTCTGCATTCCACTATTAAAAGCATAATGCTGGGAGTGGATGTTGCTCAAGCAGTTGAGTGCCTGCCTCCCAAATGGGAGGTCCCAGGTGCCTCTTAAAGAAGACAAACAACAACCAGACAATGAGCAGACATTAAGCAAAAACAATGAACAAAAACAAACTAATAGGAAGCAGATGTGGCTCCAGCAGTGGAGCACTTGGCTCCCACTGGGAGGCCCCTGGTTTGGTTCCTGGTGCCAACTAAAGAAAAAAAACATAAAATGAGGAGACAACAAGCAAAAAAGAAAATGATGAGCAGACAACTAGTGCAAACAATGAGCAAAAATACTGAGCAAACAGACATGGGAGCCATCTCAGGTTAAGCATCATGCAGGGGAGCGGATGAGCAGTTAAATGCCTTCTTCCCACATGGGAGGTCCCGGGTTTGGTTCCCGGTGTCTCCTAAAACAAACAAACAAAAAAAACACCAAGCAAACAAATGAAAAAAATATCAACTCAGGGAAGCCAATGTGGCTCAGTAATTGAGAGCTGGCTTCCCACAGACGAGGTCCCGGGTTCAATCCTTGGCCCCGGTAGCTCAAAAAAAAAGCATAATACTGGTGTTACATTTCAAATAGACAGTATAATGTCAAAATAACTCAGTAAGAAGGAATTTTTAACATACTGAGGTCAAAATGCAGACCCCTTTGTCAAGGACTGGCATATATCAGTGACCTATTAAATACTATGTTCTGAGCAGGAAGAGGAAAACGGAACTGTTTATTCCCATCTTCCTCATCTAACCACATCTTATCAACCACACTTCGTCTAGCTTTACAAATTAACAGATGTCAGAGCTGCATTATTTAAGTTCTCACAGATACATTTGCAAGACCAAAGAACATGTTCATTCTATTTAAAGGGCAAAAATTCTGCTTAAAGAAAGGGCATTTATGTACGGAAACCAAATACTCCAAGGCTATTCTGTTTAAACACTTGGGAAGAAGGATGGACTCTTGCCCAGGAGTTACAGAATGAAAAGCCAATTTGCTATTCAGTAACTATTGCATCACCTGAACAACTGCACTTGATTCATCTTCTTTTTGAACACATCACAAATAATTCCTACTAGAACAATACGATCAACTGTGAGTCTAGTAACTGACATTCATAGTTTTCCAAGGATGCTTTGGGGGCATGGGACATGCCAAAAATCCTACCTCCTCATTCTCTCTTTTATTATTTCTGCCTTATTATGAGGGGTTTCTACTATCTCACTGCTCCCATATTCCTGTAATCTTTTATTAATAAATGTACGAGTAATACTATTCAACGTAATCATGCTTTATCCATTAAAACAATCTTCCCAATGGCTGTCTCTTTATGCTGGTTACCCACACTTCAAATCCCCCACATCGACGTGAAGGGCCAGGTGGAGCCTGGACATAACAGTGGGGTGCACGATAAAGAGGAACTTCAAGCATAAGATATCCTCCACTTCTATAGCAAGTTTCAGCAAGCTTAACACATATGTATAGAGCAAGACCATGTACAGTGTAGGAACCCATAGTGTATTCCTGAACTGTGTCCTCTCGTTTTTCAGAATTGCCAACTCCCTAAACAATCATCAAATGTTGCTTAGGTGAAATAACTATCAGTGCCTTGCAAGCTTGACACACTCAGAAAGATGAGTGGGAACGCAAAAGGTCCACAGGAAATTGTCTCCCTGAATTTTCTTCCGTAAATACTACAAGGCTCCACTTAAGGCTTGATTAGGTTCTCCTCTGTTCTGCTTCTTCCATCAAAGCACTTAATATTCTGCATTATAATCATTGATTTTCCTGTCAGCCACTCCTTCCTTAAGGAAAGCAACTGCATCTTATTGAACTCCTATCAAATGCCTGGAGCTGTTCTAGATGCTTAGGGATACAGAGATGAATAAATGCAGGTGAATGAACATAAGGGCGAGATTGAAAGTTGAGGAGGACATCGGTGTTTGACCAACTCTCAGTTGGTTAGAACAAAGTGGCACTTGTTAAAATGCAAATCATTTTCCCCTTTCTCCTCCAGAGAATTGAGAGAAGGAATTCATAATCTCCTTGTTACCTGTCACTCCAAGAGAATATGAAGCAAGGAGTTCAGAAATCACATATAGAGACTGATTTTGACTTAGGAAAGTGGACTTTTAATCTATGTATTACAATAAGAAATAGACAAACCATCTTAAGGGGGTAGCAAGACTTACTGATGCTGCTTTTGGGGAGTGTGTAATGATATCATGGGTATCATCTGTATGATCATTATCCCATGAAAGAATAGGCTCAACCAATTTTAAATTGACTGTGTTAGGAAAAGTGATGCATTACAAGTCCTGGCTGCTTAAGAATATAAAATGTGTAGCTTTTATTTTTAGGGGCAGATTGAACTTTAAGCAAAATGTTGGTTCCTGAAAAGAGAGACTCCACTGTGATGGTGACTTTCAGATATAGGGCTTTTAAAATTTCAGTGGTCCGCTCTACAGAAGATGTTCTGTAGAGAACCTTTACTTTAAAGGATTGCCTCTTCCCTACCACACATAGTTTTTTGAGACTGTCAATCACTACTGGGCCTGAGCTGCACGTACAAATGAGTGACTTAGCTTGGGTAAATATAACACCCTCTCTGTCCAAAACTATCAGTCGAAGGTGGTGGAAATGACTAGAGTAGTACTCACCAGAGTCATTCTGTGGTACACAGTTTAGTAAATCTAGGATGCCAAGTTTCAAGAACTTCTTAAATCTAGTGCTACTTTTGATCATCTTCCAAACTGCATGTGTAAGTGCTGCTTGAGAATGAAATCAGCATGGAAGAAAGCAGTCTACAAAGAGAACAATGGGGCTCTTTTGCTTATTTTTAATGTATTTCAAAAATCTGTTAAGAACCATAGAAGTAAATGAGGAAATCCCTGCCCAAATGAAATCACCCTAATATTTTTAATGTTTGTGCTTATTTAAACTAGCAACTTTGGTTTTCTCATGTAAACAAAAAAGTTTATGATTTATTAGTTATATAAGCCTTTTATTAATAATAAATTGGCAGTCAATTATTATTTAATAAACTCCATGGGTTTTGAAGACCACAGCCAGATGGTCCTGTGGTTCCTGACCTTTCCTGCCCCCACTCTCTACAAGGACCTATTCATTTTATTCTCTCCTTTGAAATATTTCAAGATAACCTGAGAATGAGTGTGTGCTTTGTTGACATGTAGATGGGAATTCTTCTATATTTAGCACTAGCTAGTTGGGTGATTCTCTGAACCTTAGTTTCAACATCTCTAAGATGAGATTGCTAATACTTATGGCATAGAAATGCTATGAAGTATACATTATATTCTTATTTTGTTGAGTTTGACAATTGTTAATGTTTTATAAATGTTAGTATTCCTTAAAATTACAAAAACTTTGATATCTCATTTCTACCTTGACTGTAGTATATTGAAACTCTTGCAAGAACACAGACATTCCACGGGGTCAAAAGAGTGGTGCTATTTTATTGAAAATGGGTTGGGGCCGGCTGTAGCCCAATTGGTAGGGTGCTGGTTTACCACATAGGAGGCCCCGGGTTCGGTTCCCAGGGCCTCCTCGAGCGGGCAGACCGCCTTGAGAAGGCAAGCCACCGCGGGCAGGGCAAGCCGCCACGAACAGGCAGGCCACCGTGTGGTGAGCTGACTCAGCTGGTAGCAGCAGCGGGGGGAGACAAGCAGACACAGAAGAATGCAAAAATGAGCACAGCAAGAACAAGCAGAAAGGGGGGGATATGTAATAAATGAAAAATAATAATAATTTTTTAAAAAAGAAAATGGGTAAATGAAGACACAGGCATTTTTAACTATATAGAATACTAATGGAATTTGAAATGTATCATATAAAGCCTGTAATACTAAGATACAACTTTCACAAAACAATTATACTAAAAGTATATCATGGATTCAGTAGTGCAAATACCCAACCATCCCAAAATACATGTCTAGGACATGTGAAAATTAGTTAAACTCTCCAAAAAATGTTAACATTTGAAATTCAAGAAAGTAAAAATTATCTGACCTAGTTAAGACTCTTGGTATATATAGCAAATTGATATTCAGGCTAAGCATTATAGGAATATGCCAGTGAGTGTCTTCCTTTCTCTAAGCCACCTGTATCAAGGTGATACCAGTTCAGAGAAGAAGGTGAGGGATATATGTGAAAAAGAGACCAGACAAATGTTTTTTCTAAGGCCTAAACAAGATGGGGAATATGTCATGGCAACCCTAAACTGTCTGACTCGGCTTTAAAAATGGCAGCATCTTCCATGTTTTCATGAATTGTCCACAAAATTTAACAACATTTGGAGAAAAATTTGGACTGTCACTAAAACTTCCAAGAGGCTAAAATATAAGTGCATAGATGATCAAAATGACCCACATTTTCCTAATTCAAATTCTTTGCTAACATTTGTATTATTGATCCATTTGGAATCTGAGGAAGTACATGGACACTTTCTCATGAATAATTCACAGATGGAAGCATGCACAAATTTGTTTAAGGACATTATAGTCACCTTGAAGCTCAGTGTTTCTGAGATAAAGAACCCTTGACTTATTAATCAGAAGATAAATGTTGATAATTTTGTCAATCTGTTAATTTGCCTGTCTAGGCAATATCTATAACCACTGCAACTGCAAAGAGGATTCAGGGACAGGTATTTGGTTGTTTTTGTCATGTACACAGACAAGGCCATCGCTGGGATGTGTGGCACACTAAGCACTGGAATCTGGTTTGAGCTCAAGGCCTGTTCCCATTTGTCACTGCTGGCCCTGCCAGTTCCCAGACACCAGAAGGAGTTTAGAAAATTTCCAGAAAGATGCTCTAAAGCATTTAGCCCCTTGAGTCATAGTGTCCCTAATCACAAGCCTTGCCTCCTTGATGTAAAGGCAGTTCTGTGCCCAGAGTTGATGAATCTCTACATGAGAGTCTTACACTTACTAAATTACCAGAGGACCAGCATATCATATGAAATGCCAATTAAAAAACTTCAACATGTAAATACAATTGCCAAACACACTGGAATGTTCAGTCAAGCTTTCAACACATTCACTCTCTATAGGCAATCTATGTGCAGCACCAAGTTATTCTTGTTTTACACTCAGTCAACATTCAGATTCCAAGGGGAATTAAATGTTCAATTTTAGAGTCTAGGGTCATCAAAATAAGACTGATATTTAAGCCTGATAGGGCCATTTCCTTCCTGGGAATGTTTTTTGTTTTTTGTTTTTCCTAGAAGAATGGGATGCTTCAGTTCATTCCCTTAACAGGGCCAAATGAACTCAAAGAATATTTCCATAGGTGATGGACCAGTTAGTAATTCAAATAAATGACAGAAAGAGAGTAATGTGGTTTGGGGTGTAGTTAAGTGTTAGAATAGGTAAAGGATTGGTTTTTCTTTTGTTTTTATTAATAGGTCAAGAATTATGTGTCAGGTACTATGCTGGGCACTTTATCTAAATCAGTTATCCTAAGCCAGGGACAATGCTGTCCCCAGGAGACATTTGGCAATGCCTGGTCATTTGTTTTATTACAACTAGAAGGTGGATGCTACTGATATCCGGTGGGTAAAGGCCAAGGGTGCTGCTAAAAATACTACGATGCACAGGATAACCTGCCATAACAAAGAATTATCCAGATCAAAATGTTCGTTGTGCTGAGGGTGTGTAACCCTGGTCTATATTAAGTATTTTCCATTATTGTATGGATCTAGGTTTACAGTATGTCTATATCATATCTATAAAATGGGCATATTAATTAAATCACTCAGATCACTAGGATATTAAAAAAAAGTTGAGGTAGGATTCTTTATCAGGTCTATCTTCCTTCCCCAACAGCCCCAAATTTTCAGTTTTTAAAAAATTTTTTTTTCGATAGCTCATCTTAAGCATCATAAAAGGAGTTTTAAAAGTTTAACTTTCATAGTTCTGGGGTTATCTCTTTTTTATACCTATGTACCACTAATCTCCTACCAACACATTTTGAAGTCTACCCCAGCCCTGCCCACATTCATGCATACATTTTGTTTTACTTGTGGACTGAAGATTTAGTTTCTATTGTAGAATGGAGCCTTGCAGTCTATTTTTGAATTGAGTGCTGAAGAAACTCCAGCTTTAATTAAAATGATAGTATCACCATTTAAAGGCTAAAATACCTACAAGGACACAAGCAATAATGGTCCAGTTTTATGTGGCTTAGCGGACAGGCTATCGCAAGAATTCTTCTTACACGTTTGGTTTGCTTTGAGAAAGAGGAAGGCTGCTTTTCTAAAGATATGAATTCTGGATCTGATTGCTTCTGTGAAGAACATTTAAAGGGGGTTAGGCACCTCTGGCTGGAAAAAAAATTGCTTTGTGTTAAAAGTTTCATAGCATGATTGCCGTATAAGTCCCATCAACTTTTCCTGAGCAAACTTATGCATGGCTTGCAAACTAGGGTAGAACACAGCTTTATAGAAATAGGGTGCCTAGGGTCTGATGTGCAACCCACCCAGGGTGGCTTGAGAGAGCTAAAAAAAAAAGTCCTGAATGAAAAACTCCATGTCCTCCCTCATCCTCACTCACAACAAATGATCTTTTTCCCCATTTCACAAAGAAAGTTGATTTTCAAGTAGTCCAACCCTCATGTTTATCCATCTCTATGCATAGACCTCCATATATGACTGCATTCCCTCCTGCTAATTTGGATTCATTGTCTTTCTTCTTGTATGCCAATCTTTCCATCAATGCACTGTATTCCAAACCCTCTCTCCTTTAATAGTCATCATTCCAGCAATTGTCCTATTTCTTTGCTGCACTGTCAACCCCAATTCAATGGAGTTTTTCCAAGATCATACAATAATGCTGTTAATTTTCCCAAAACTAGAACTTTTCTTACCTCTTTATCACATCTTTCACCCCATCTCTTTGTGAAATTTTTATTAAACTCCTAGAAAGAATTATCTTGTTAATATGGAATTTAGGTCATATAACTCCACTGTTCAAAACCAATGCCTTACTTATAGTAAAAGCAAAGTCTTTACAATGATGTAACCCAACCCCCCCCTACACACATAATTTGACCTCCTGCTGCTCTCCACCTTCACCTCCCACCCTTCCTTTCACTATCCAATTCACTATTTTCCATCTGCACCACTCTTCTTGGCAGTTGCCCCCAAAGCTCAGGCTTTTCCCACTCAGGGTCTCTGTATTGGGTGTTCCCTCTTCTTGGGTTATTCTTCCTTCATGTATCCCCGTGGCTCACTCCCTCCCTTCTTCCCCTTCTTGATAAGTTGTTCCTTGAAAATTACATAGAAAATAAGAGTTCCCATGCTCCAGCTTCTTTGCAAACTTTATTGTCCAACTTTGAATTGGTCACTACCTAATATATTATATATTCATTTGTTGATTCTTTGACTTCACTCACAGGAATGCAATGTAGGGACTTCTTGATCTATTTTATTTATTGCTTTGTTCTCTATATGTAGTATAGTGCTTAACACATGATTGGTAGATAAAACCTATGTTTTGAATTAATTGGCTAATCAGTATAATAGTTCTGAATTTATAGGAAGGAATGGAGAGGGCAGTTTGATTGGCTGCTCAAGGTACCATCCATTTGGGGCAGCCCCATGCCATGCTGACCACCACCCAAGATTTGATCCTTAGCATATCAGGACTAGAAAGAGTTCAACAGCAAGTCTGCATTAATCAAACTCCATGAAATGCATTTGCTTCCGGTGCAAATTTATCAATATCAATTGTGTTAAATATCTTATGTTACAGCTATATGATAATTTTTTACAGGTCTTTAATATTCCATGATTTGGAGGAGTCTTTAATCCTATGACCTGTTCGTAATATGTTTCAAAATGAAACAAAAAACAAGAAAAAAAAGTTATAGAACTATATAGGTGTAAAGAATATAATCCAAATATTAAAAATTGATTATCTCTGATTCATGAGGGTTGAATATTTTGTTTGTTTGTTTCCTTTCTGTGCTTTTCTATAATTTTTAAAGTGTACTCTCACACTCACTCTTTCTTCCTATCTGTTTGCTTCTGTCTTTTGTGTATATGGGTACACAACAAATACAAATTACTTTTTAGTTTAGTTTCTCTATACTATATATGAATATATGTTTGTGCAAATATGTGTTAACTCTAAAATGTACTTTATAATCTTGTTGGCAGGTATGTTTCTTATTAAACTACCAATTGTTATATTTCCCGGTTGCTGTAATACTTTCTACCTGGTGTGTCTGTGTGTGCCTGGGGATGCAGTTGGTTGGCAAATATTAATTAAAGAGTACCTTGACAAATATATTATCAGAACAAATGGCCTTGGCTCAGGATCATACATTTGTGATTGTTATTATGATGGAAGCATGTAATGGAAACACGTTATGGAATTACTACTGCCAATCAGTCAATCATGTTTTAGTCCATAAATAGGTATCCTCTCCATGGATAATGCTAGAAACATTGATATATTTGTATTCTATAGGACCCCATTTCTAGCCTTCATGCACTTCTTCCTCCATCTACATACATCAAACTTCTTTAGATAGAATCCAGAAAAAAGGTGACTAGATTTCAGCTGTCACAATGCCTAGACATTTTTGGATCGTAAAATGAGCCTGAATGAGACAGTAGTTGGATGGATCTGGTCACCATTTGATGCATGAGACTGAAGTGTCTCCAAAGACAGAACTTGCCATCCTAAGCAAATAAATCCAGGAAGATAAGTTTATGTTGGGAGAAAAGCTTTGACTTTGAAGTGCCACACCATTCTCAAATGGAGGAAGTTGTGTTTCCTAGATATTAAATCTTTAAGATGCTCTGTGGTATATTTTGGCCACCTCTTATTTTATTGTATTTCATTCTGCTAAAGGGCTGCCAAAACAATACTCTCTTGGACTCACTAGTTTAACTAAGTTCTAGTTGTTTCACCTTTGCCTGTAGGCCTTCAACTCCCAAGGACCCAGGCCTGAGTCTAAGAATGTCTTGACATGTGCGAGAAAAAATGCATATGAGAGATTTCCCAGTGGAAATAGCAGTAGTGCCAGAAGTGCAGATACCTCAATAAACATTGTGAATAAATTTGTTTAGTCATCATTTGGTGTCTACTGTTGATTTGTGATAGGCAGGTACAAAGGGTAAACAAAATAAAAGAGAAAAAATATAAAGAAAACATATTTAAAAGAACTCCGGGATCTCTCAGAAATACTCTGGAGCTTGGGGACATTTATCTTGGCTCAGCATTATCAGGTAGGGACAGGCATTAGCATAACAAAATTTATAAACCAACCAGACTCATTCAAGGGAGGTCCCACTTTGCCCTAAGTACTGGCATCAAAAGCTAGATGCCAAAGTAAAAATGTAGAGTTTACCTCATCAATACTTTATACAGAGAACTGCCTTATTTATATTTATATTTATATTATGATTTCTATTTATTTTTGTATTTATGTATCTGTTTGTTTATTTACCTATCAATTCCACTTTCTGTAGTAAATAATTTCACGTTATAAGGGTAGGTAAATTCATCATTGAAATTTTACTTGAAGAGAATATTATCAGGACAAAGGGTATGGGAGGATCCTAAGTGGCATTTCCCTTTGGCTGTGGTGCAGCCTGAAGGAATATGAGGGGAAAGGAGAGAGATCAGCTCTCTGAAGGTGAGGGGCAAGAACTTTCTGGCCATTAGAATCCAGTGGATAATGAGTTTCTGTAAAGGGAAACACCTTTATCTCTCATGGTTCATTGAGTAGATGAAACTTCTTCCTGCACACTTTCTTCAACTTCTTTTGGTCACAATTCTGAAAATCTCTATTTACAGTGACATTTCTCCTCCCAACACTCCTGGGAATGTCTGCTACATATAACATTACATAGATGTAATCTATGCCTCTGATTACATCTCTTTCTGTAACAAAATTCCACATGAACATAACACATATACGCTAATGCCTTACACAATTCCAATCCCCACTGGAAATGGGGACATTATAATAATAAATGCCAAATTGATTTTTTAATGGAAGATTGAAATTGAGTCTTTTTATTTATTTCTTTTTCTGTCACCGCAAGCCTTTGTTTCCCTTTCTGCTGGGCTGCCACCTGTCCCCAACAGATGCCTTCTTGCTTAATCCTTCGACACTGGCCATTGCCAGCTCATTCCATGAACTCTCGGGGCTCTTAGCAGGAAAACTTCTTTCCTGAAGTCATTGCTCCCATCACTCTTTCTCATTGCCAATTTAGTTCTCCAGCAAACTTAGTGGAAGGGGATGGGATTCTAAAATCCTTGGTAATCTGTAAAGTTGGTTTAGGTTCTCCTAAAATCACTGCTTCCTTCCTTGTAGTTGGTTTTCTGACCTAAAGGAGAATTGTTTGCCAAAATAAATAAGCTCAATTTCCCCTTACACTCTAGGGAAAAACTAAGAAACAGAAACCCAAAAGAACACTAAACTGCTTTATAATTGTGTCATATCAATTTACCTATATTAAAATGCAATAGCAGTTTTCAATTGATCTTCACTTCCTTCCAAATTATACAAATTCCAAAAACAGTCTCTGATCACTAATCCTTTCTTTGTCTGTCTTGGATCTCATACTAGGTACTAGTAAAAGTGAGTATTTCTTTTTTCAGTTTATTAAAGAAAACTCCTCATGATATCTTAACTTCACAAAGGAACATTATTTTCCCCTTAGATGTAAAACACAGCCATGCCTGTGTCTATTTCTCTATTGTTTCTGAACTTGAAGAGGAAAGAGATATGATGAATTATCACTCCTTAACTCTCAACTGAGTTTCATAACAGACCATGTGGCCTTGAACTAATTGCTTAACTTCTCCAAGTCTTCCATTTTTAACCAATAAATTAGGGATTTGTAATACTACATCTGATGGGATTGTATGAGATTAAGTCAAAACAGTGGCCACTGGAGGTGCTGAAGTCAGGGAGAGGGAAAAAGAGGTGTAATATGGGGGCATTTTCAGGACTTGGAATTGACCTGGATAACATTGTGGTTACAGTTACAGGCCATTTTATATACTGCCATAGCTACAGAATTGAGTGGGAGAGAGTGTAAACTATAATGTAAACTATAGCCCATGCCAAGTGGCAATGCTCCAAAATGTGCTCATCAATTGTAATGAATGTACCACTCTAATGAAAGAAGTTGTTAATGTGGGGCAAAGTGGGAGGTCAGGAGAGTGGGGAATATGGGAATCCTTTATATTTTTATATGTAACATTTTATGTAATCTAAGTTTTTGAAAAGTAAATAAAAATATATTTTTAAAAGGTAACTGAGGAGCAACTGTAGCCCAGTGGATAGGGCACCATTTCACCACATGCGAGGCCCTGGGTTCGGTTCCCTGGGACCTCTCCAAAAAGCGGGCAGACCACCTTGAGAAGGGCAAGCCGCCATGGACGGGGCAGAGCTGCTGTGGGCAGGGCAAAAAAAAAAAAGCCACCACGGGCAGGGCAAAGCCACCACGGGCAGGGCAAGTCACCGGCGAACGGAGCAGATCTGCCTGTGAACTGAAACAGACCCGCCCATGAATGGAGCAGAGCCACCTGGGCTCGGCACATCACTGCAGCGGGAGGGGGAGACAGAGCAGACACAGAAGAATGCAGAGAAATGAACACAGCAAGAGCAAGCAGAAAGGGGGGGATATGTAACAAAAAAAAAATTTTTTTAAGTAACTGGCATAATATAAGTGCTCAATAAGCTATAGATTCCTTTCACCTTCATTTTTATATAGTCATTGGCACCCTTCTAAACTGATGACTCCATGATTCAAACCAATCTTTCAGCCTGGTTTCTTTATGTTCTAGTTTGTTTTGAGGATTTGCTGAGATAATGAATGCAACTGAAAAATGCAGTTCATGACACAAATCAAGTTCTCAATAAATAACAGTTATTACTATGTTTCATTACCTTCACATTATCTAGTGGCACATCTGCCCCTCCCCTCCTAGATAAGTGTGTTTGGAGCAGGGTGGACAATGGTTGAACCATGGATTCATCAGCTAGTGGAAATCCATGTGTCAGAATTCTAAGTTTTGGCCCAGACCAGGCAGAAAATAGAGAATGGAGAGATCCATGGCACAGAGACCAGAAGAAGCCTAGATTATAAAAATTAAAAAATCCCCCAAATTTCCTTATCATCACCTTCTCTATAGTTCACTGGGAACATCCTCAAAGGTCTGTATGAAATGAACAGATGCCCTGCCTTTTAATTTAATTTCTGTTTAATTTTATGCAAAGACTATTTTTCTTAAGTATTTTTATTACAATGCATACAAGAAAGAGTCTTGCAAGTAATTACTTCATAAAACTTGAAAGAATAAATCACGGAATTTCAGGATTAAAACAAAATGCAGGCATGAATCTTCCTTACGTGCCAGCAAAGACTCTCCTGAAATAATATGCTAACATGTCATGAAACACTAAAAGAGGGAGAAGGGTAGAATGAAAGATCCTCTTGCATAATTGCCTCATTTTGCCCCTGAAGAAACCGAGGCCTCAAGAGAGTGAGTAACCTACCCAAGTCCTGGAGTTAATAAATATTGCTCAACCTGTGCCATTCATGAGGCTGAATTTCCACAAACACCCAGGGAATAGATATTACTAAACTCAGGGAATAGAAGATACGAAAATTTCCCATGAACTTAGTAGCCATTGGCTAGTTATAGTCATAAAATTCATGATATAAATCTCATGGTTAGTGGTGAGAATTAAGCAAGAAAATTTACATGTACTCTGTTCTTAGTTTGTACCCAACATTGTACCAGGTGAGTTGGATGCATTAATATATAACCTTGGGAAGGCCTGTGCTACCGCCTTGCCCCAGAAGTGCCGACATAGTCTAAAATGAGAGTTGAAAGACAGTGAGGATCAATGCCATTGGATGCTCGCTCAGATGGGTGGGATTGACCCCTTGAGGAAACCTGGAAAAACAGGCAGTTTTTTAGCTTATTCCAACCCTGTTAAAAAATATTTGCTACAGTCCAACGTTTAGGATTTAGCCCTGATTCCTTTGAGACAACTATTTCACTTCTAAGATAATTTCCCTCAGGCATAAGTGGGAGAAAATAAGGTTTTGAAAAAGCATATCAGCCCAGTCATATTTACTAGAGTGTAAGTATTTTATAAAAATAACTGAACTGTCAATATATACTAAAAGGAGACTGTTAACAATCCATTGTAAAGTTACCTAACTTTGCATAATAAAATTGCCCAATAAATATCAGGTCAGAATTTTCACTGAAGGTCTTATCACTTTGGGAACTTGACTTCTCTAGATTAGAAAGAAAACATAATTGAAACTATTTAGCCACAATTGTCCTTTGAGATAATCTATTTTAGACACATAAGTTCCATATCTGCAAGATCTAGAGAAATGCCAGTGCTCTTTTCACTAAGTCATAATTGCCTCCCCCACATTTTAACTGCACCTAGTGAAGCAGATAAATGAATGAATGAATTTTCCAAAGATGAAACTTTAAAGAATGCTCACTTTTAAGAATGTAACATCAAAGATAGAAGCAAATGAAGGATATGAAGAAGAAACCATTTTAGTTTTATACAGAAAATTAGGAAGAAAAGATGAAGTCATGGGAATCTAAGGATACTTATAATTTGAAGAAAGACAGGATTGAGTTTGACAGTGAAGAAAATGATAGGGTAATGGAATGAAAATATATTTAATAAAACATTATCTTGTTCTCTATTCTTTACCATCCGACTTAAAGTTTGGAGAGGGTGGGAAGGGACAGAATGAAAGCATAGGTGACTGGGGAAGTGGGTAGGTATAGATAGATATTCTAAGAGCTCATTAGTCTAATGGTGAATGTTGGTTATCACTTAAACCCAGGCAATTGTTATATGCAAGCATGCTGACATAATTGTCTAGTTTTTATTGAGAAGCAGAAAATCTGGATTTTTAAAAATATTTTCCATTGCCTCTAGAAGCATGTGTGGATAAAACAAAACACTTTTCTGGGTGGATGTAGCTTGTTGGTGTCTGGTTTGCCTAATCAATTCTTTGCTGTCAACATATGGGAGTAGATCAGAGTTGAAAATGAAATCTCCTAATATTCTGCAAACCAGATAATATCTTCTTTGGCCATGCTGTCCAAGAAAGTTCCACTGAAGAAGAGCAGGAGCCAAGATGGAAACCCGATGACACTAATATTAAAGGGTAGGTTTCAAAGGAGAGATATATGTAAGGAGACAAAGAGAGTAGTAGTAAGAGAGAAATGAAGAGACCTCTGTAAAGTGGAGTGGAGACCAAAGCATTTGGAGAAAAATGTGCGGCCATTTACATCACATTCAGATAACTGCTCACAAAGCAGATACTAAAAGTATCCACTGAGTTTGGTAATCATTAACATATTGGTGACCTTGATGGGTACTATGTCAGTAGTTTGATGATTAAAAAAAGATGAACTTTCTAAGCGTTTGGAACAAAAATGAGAGTATGTAATTGACAAAACCTATGAGTACCAAATTAAGAAATGGAGCTCCTTTTAAATATATACTCCCCCTTCTCTTCCAATGTGTCCCATGAGATCCAGACATTTATAATAAGAAAGGGACTTGACCCAAGAATATTGTCAAAAAGAAAGAATCTGGGTTTTTAAAAACCAGTTTCCATAATTTTTATTTATTTATATTTTTTGCCATTTTCTGTTCAATAAATAAGATCATCAAATCTGTATCTGCCCTGCTCAATAGCATCACCTAAGAAATGTTTAAGCAGTGTAAATGAAAGAATTAGAATTTTGTACTTGCTGCAGTGATTGACCAAATCGAAGCAATCATAATCACCAGGAGACAGATATGAGGTATTTTTCTAAAGCCACATTGAATTAGATATGATCAATAGGTACTAAATATGATCACACAAAAAAGTTGTCTTGCGTTCATCATGTAAAACTGCAGTTCTCTAATTATGCTTTTTAATATATATATTTTTATTAGAGAAGTTGTGAGTTTATAAAACAATCATGCATACTCGGCAGAATTTCCGTACATCACCCCATCCACCAACACCTTGCTTTACTTTGGAAACTTTGTTAGAGATTATGGTCCCTAGCCTATATTAGGTATATTTTTCCATACACCCCCTATTATTAACACCATCTATTACTATTGTACATTTGTTAAAGTTCATTTGGAAACATTCTCTTATTTGTACTATTAATCACAATCCATCTTCCACCACATGGTGCGCTATGTTATACAATCCCATGCCTTGCAAAATCTACCCAAAATGTATACTCAGTGGCTCTCACTTTCATCACAGACTTGTGCAATCATCACATCAGTAATTTAAATATATATTTTTTTATTTGAGAAATTGTGAATTTACAAAACAATAATGTTTTGTAACATAAAACACCCTCCACTAACTACATTGTTGTTGAACATTTGTTATAGAAAACATCATCAGACTATTACCACTAACTATGGTCTATAGCACACATTTGGTATATATTTTTCCATACCCCCCTATTATTAACAATGTACCTTCTTTGACATTGGTGCAAGAATATTATAATATTTCTGTTAACTATGGTCAATAAGGTACATTAGCTGTATTTTCCCATGCATCTCCATATTCCTACCACCTTGTAATGGTGATATATGTTTGTTCTAGGTCATGTAAGAACATTCTGGTATTTGCACTATTAACAACAATCAACTTTTTAAAAATTTTTTAAAAGAATTTTTATATTACAGAAACATTGTATAGAAAACATAGAAGATTCCCATATACACCATCCCTTCTACCTCTTATATTTTCCCCTATTAATAACATCTTACATGAGTGTAGTGCATGTGTTACAATAGATTAACAAATATTGAAGCATTGCTACTAAACATGGTCTATACTTTACATTGTGGTTTACACTTTGCACCATACAATTTTTATAACATTTGGCAAAATTTATAATGGTCTGTATCTGTCATTGCAAAATCATGCAGAACAATTCCTATGCTCCCAAAATGTTCTATTTTCCACTTATTCTTCCCTTCCTCTCCCCTCAGAACCTCCATTAACC
>PVKH010009884.1:0-18565 GCA_004027955.1 Chaetophractus vellerosus
CCTAGACAAAATCTGGCAACAGTCTGTTCTCAGGGATTGCCAGACTGCCCCTCTCCTTGTTGTGGAGAATTGGATGTCTCACACTCTGTGTGCATGCATACACAAACACAAACACACATCGTATTTGTTCATTTATTTATTCATCAACAAAGATATCTAAGTGTCTTAACCTTGCACAATAGAAATGTGAAATATATGAAAGCTATCAGTACAACTTTCTGATTTTACTGAGTACCGCTTAGCTATATGTTTAACAGTGTGTGGTAAGTAAAGATACTACACTTGTCAGTTCTGGTTAGTAATCGTGCATGCTTTCTACTTGTCTATTTCCTGAATATAGCTCCTGGTGCAGTCTTGGGAGTAGAGGAAGACTGTCTTCTGAAAGAACTTTTGTTGCTTTCTTTTCTCTACCAAGCATATTGTTCACCTTTCTTTGTTACAGTGGAGGTGATAAATGTTTGCTCTGTTGTCCTTTATCTGAGAATGGAAAGGTTGAATGTGAAGTTAAAACTTTTTGAGTCAAGTGAACTTTCTTGGCTTCCAGAATTGGGGGAGGGGCAAAATTTCGGTAAAATGCTCATTCACACATGTTCCTCACCACCACTACACACACACACATATACACACAATCTCTTGTTCTTAAAGGTTTTGGCATGCACGTTAAGTGCTTCTCCAAGGAAAGTCCACCCATTTAAATCAACTGAACAAACACTAATTAACAATTGAATGTGGAAGGTGAAGCTTTTCAAGAGCTGCTAGTGTTAGGGGAAACAGGCTGTATTTATCTGAAAGTCTAAAAAGGCCTTGGATCATGGCATTACTGGGTGTTTATGTTCAAGAGTAGTACAATCTATCATGATATTAAAGATATTTAGTTATTTATTTCCGTATACGAGGTTTTTGCTTAGAAATTTAGCCTTCATTTGACTCAATTCCAAGTGCATGTTTTTTCATTTGTGAAAGCTCTTGTTATTGTTTTAAACAATAGACACAGGGTAATGACTTATTTCCCATCTGTAAAATAATTTATGTTCACTTATTTTTGTAATAGTATTCTGACAAATGAAATTAATTAAATATGCTTAATTAATAAAATTAATTAAAATATAGAAACTCATTTCTCAATTGATGACCTCATTTGCTACTTTATTTAGAAGTTTGAGCTTAGCCACTTCTTCCCACTTTTGTACATGCTGGTTGGGAGGACATACCTTTCCAAGGCATACCTGGGCTTTTTATCTCAGGTTCTCCAGTCTCCCCTGTAACCTTGTTCTATCATTTGCTTCTCAAGTCTTTCCTTTTTTCTGGCTTCTTTTCCTCATGGACATGTTCGGGCATTCCCTATCTTATGTTCCTTTGATTGCTTAAAAAACAACAAGCTTCTCAAAAGAGAATTCTATATTCCTTGGCTCAAGCTTATATGAATTCTGCCTTCTCTTTCAACCACTCCTGAAGTCATTAATCTGAAGGTCACCAATGACTTATTGACTTTCAGTCCACAGCTTCATTAAGCTCTTCAGAATTTGATGGAAACTCTTCTCATAGTTTCCAAGGCCAGTTTTTTATGTTTGGGTTTGTTGTTGTTGTTGTTGTTGTTGTTGCTATTTTTGTGTTCCTTTTCTATTTCCACACAAGGCTTTCTCTTATTTAATCTCCCCTAAGTATACAGCTTCCCAAATCTTCCAAGTTTCTGTATTTGTGTCACTCTCCTGTTTACTTTCTCCTTTGCAAGTTTCAGACTCTTCCAATTTTGCTTATCATCTCTACATGGACAATTTTCAGATTCACTTTTCTGATCCTAAGTTTTTGAAATATACAGACCAGCACTTCCAAATCTTTCCGGGGCTTTGGGGTATCTCCATTCACTCACTCACTCACTCACTTATATGCACTGAGAATTGTCTAGGAGATTGGCACTGTTCTAGATGTATGCAGACAATAAGTAAACAAAACAGAGCTTACATTCTAGTGAGAGAAGAAGCATAAGCAAATTTAAAAAATGTGTCAGGTGGTGGTATGTGCTATAGAGAAAAAGGAAGTAAGAGAATAGAGATTGATGAGAAATGTGGTTACTAATTTAGATCGGATGATCAGTGAATTCCTTCTATAAAATGACACTTGAGCAGAAATCTGAAGGAAATAAGAGAGAAAACCATGTTCATGTCTGAGAACAAAGTTTAAAAATGTAGGAGCTTTTTGAAATTCTGTTCCCCACAGATGGAAACAGGCCTTGAGGTATAAGGAAGCAAATGTGACTGTAGTATAATGAGCAATGGAGATCTCTCTCTCATATTTATGATATATATATCAAAGCATGGTATCAGAGGCTTGTATTGCATAGAGCCTTGTGGGCCATGGTAATTAGACCTTAGCTTTTATTCCAAGCAAGAACAGAAGCCCCCTAAGTTTTGAGCAGCAGAGAAGATCTGACTTATACTTAAAAAGAAACTTGGCTGCTTTGTAAAGAAATGATTATGTTCAAGCATGGAAACAGATAAATTAAGAGGGTAATGTGAACTGTAATAATGCAGGAAAAGAGATGTGGGGTGTGCCAGAACGACAATGTTCAAAGTTCTAAGTGGTAGGATTCAGAATCAATTTTGAGGGATAGATGTGGCTCAAACGGTTGGGTCTCCATCTCCCATATGGAGGGACCTGGGTTTGATCCTTGGACCCTCCCAGAAAAAAACAAAACAAAACAAACCTACAGAATCAATTTTGAAGGACAATGATAGGATTTGCTGAAAGATTGGAGTAAGGTATGAGAGAAAAAAGACAGTAGTCAAGAATAACTGGGTCTTAGAAACTGGTAGAATGGAATTTCCATTTATTCTGGAGTAAAGACTCTGGGTTGAATAGGTTTTGGGAGAGGGAGTGAAATCAAGAATAGAGTTTTATACATGTTAAATGTGAGATGGCCATTAACCACCTGAGGGGAGACAGCAATTAAGTATTTAGATATGTAAGTTTGGAGCTCAGAGAAAAGTTCTAGCCAACTATATAAATAAATATGTGACCTGTCAACCAGTATATGGTATTTAAATAAATTGTTGGACTGGATGAGATCTTTAGGGAGCAAGTACAGATAAAGAAAAGAAGAGGTTTACATATATAAAGACTGAGTTCTGGGACAGTCCAATGTTTAAAGATGAAAAGAAATCAGAAAAGGGGCCTAGATATAGAAGCCAGAGGGAAAGGAGGAGAGTCAGGAAAGAGGGGTGCCCCTCAGGCCAACAGAAACAAGTGTTTCAAGAAAGAACCGGTAAATTCTGCTAGTTGGGTAAGTTAGAGGAAGGCTGAGAAATAAGTATTAGATTTAACAACATGGATGTTATTGGGGACCTTGACAGAAAAATAAAAATGCCTGGCATGGTGGTGAGCACAGCCTGACTTGGGAGGAATCGAGGGAGAACAGAAGTAGTAGAGAGAGACAGGAAATAGAAAACTGTTTCAAGAAGTTTGTTGTAAAAGGAAGCTTAAATGTGGAAGCTTGGTGTTTGCTGGGAATATGAGTCCAAAGTTCACATTGTTTTTAAAGATGAGGAGAATTAACACGTGTTTCATTTTCATGGGAAACATTTGATGGGAAAGGCAAAACTCATGATGCAAGAGAGGGAGGATAACTGTAGGTGTGATGTCCTTGTGCCTGTGAGTGTGGGGGTGGCAGAGAATGGGGATTCAGGACAGGGGAGGTTGGCCTTAGGAGTCAGTCTGCATTGTAGTGGAACAGAAAGGCTAGTGTGGAAATACAGAAGGTTAGTATCTGATTAATTTAATGAGGGGAAAGTGTGACATTCTTTTGTGATTACTTATAATTTTACTAACAAGAGGATTACCAACTAACAGTGGGGTGGGGGAGAAGATTTGGAGATTTGAGCAGAAAGGAGAATGATTAAAATAATTATTTAGGGTATTGGATTTGAGATTTTTTGACAGCAGCACAGAGTATGAAATATCACCACCCAGGATGAAACTACCTAAACACACACATGCAACTGAAATAAGAATTACCTTTACCTCACGTGTCATGCTCTAATTTCACTTCAATTTAATTTTATTCTACTAACAAAAGGTGGATAGTGACTCACTAAATAATTTCATGATACAATAATAGATTGCAATCTGCAGTTTGAAAAACATTCACTTATAGAAGTGAAATGGAAATTCTCTAAAATGTAATAGCATTCTTAGGCAGCCAAATAGGCCCATTTCAGGATAGAATTTAAAATGACACTGATCAGCATAATCAAAAACAAAATCATTATTCAGTGCACTCCCTCATCCCCAGTTATTCCTCCCGCTGAGATCCCCATGTATTCTCAAATCTCCTATTCTCCAGTTGCTCAGGTTTGAGACTCATCAACTTTATTCCCCTATTCCATTTCCATAACTCCCTCCCCAATCAGTTCCAAAATTTAAGTCTACGTCTCTAAACTCTCACCACCATCCCTTTGTTTCCATTTCTTTTGGTTTCACCATAGTTCAGACCTTTATAAAAACAGACAAGTAATTCAAGAAAATAAATATTAACCACAATCTCACTATTTAAGAGATAGTCAATCTCTACTTTTTTTTTTTTTTTTTTTTAAGGAGTAATTGAACCTGGGACCTCATACATGGGAAGCAGGTACTCAACCACTGAACTATACCCACTACCCTATCTCTACTTTTTGATATAGATGTTTCTAGTCATTTCACATTCATAAATTATATAATTTTCCAATATAGGATTATAATATAATCCTTTCTTATAACATGCTTATTTTTAAGATAATATATTGTGATTTTTCTGCCCACATCATGTTTGACAAAATTAAATTTAATAGTTGCAGTGGTTCATTGTTTGAATCTAAACTATTTTGTTGAATTTGTGGCAGCTACTCTCACGTACCTCTCAGACCTAGGACTACAGGGAAATAATTTGCCAAGGGTCTCAGCTGCTCCTGTCTGATATCAATTCATCACTTGGTTTGTTCTAAGGCCTTGCTTCCTATGAGATGCTCTGGAAAGATACTTAGGCAGGCGCATTGCTGGGACACTTGGGATTCCTCTGACAAGTGACACTGGAGATTTCCCTGACAGTCTTGCAGAATTTTCCTTAGGAATATGCACAACTTTCCTTCCTTTTTTTCCCTGGGGTCAGGCTGGCATGGGATCTGAAGACTCTGTCTGCCTCTTGCAGCTCCTTCCCTATTTCCCCTGAGGCATTTCATTTCTGTTTCCCCTAATAAATTCCTTGCACATTTTTAAATCCCATCTTGACATCCGCTTCTCAGAGGACCCAAACTAACACAGGCATTTAGGTTGTTTTCAAATTTTTATTCTGTGCAACCAGATTAAGCTTCAGATTTCTCAACTCAACCTGGCATTCTTCAGCTAAGAATGGAAGGCATTGCCACTTGCCGCTGTATTAAGCTCAAACCTCTCCTCACCTCCACACTATGCCCCCACCAATGTTCTAGTCTCGTCCAATGCCTGCTTACCAAATGATCTCCTACTCATCACATCCTCAGCTCTTGTAAAGAAAGCATTTGCCCAGTTGGATGCCTCTTTCATTCTGGATATTTTCTTGACTCTTCCACCTCATGGTCTTTCCCTTCCATTTTAAAGGCAATAGAAAGATGTTTTCTGTAGTGTATCCATTCTTTCTGGCATGTTAAAAGGGAGGCTGTATAGTCCAGAAGTGAAGTGTTTGGGTTGTTATATTATCATTTAAAAACAAAAACAAAAAAAAACAACAGATTGCATATGACACTGATCTAAATGAAAATAACCCCATTTTTGTTTTTAATTGCAAGATTTTCCAGAGCCCTTAAAATGCACAACACTACTGCTTTCCAAGACCAGCATTTATACCTTTTAGGTAGCTTGACCTGAATGTATTGGACCACAAAAATCTCTTTCTAAACAGATCATCTCTAGACATTATTTCTTGGAGCACATTCTGGGAAAGGATAAAAGTTGTCATGGAATTCTGCAGGAATAATTTTTACAGTACAGTGTATACTCTTCATTTTGTTATCTTATTTGTATATTTATCTTATTCATTTTCTCATTTCAGCCTTGAACTGAGGTCTTGAAAATAAAAGGGAAGTGTTGAGTTGAAACTTTAACTCTTGGAGGAGTTTTAATAGAGTTTTAACTTAGGTTCACTGTCTGAAAAAAATATTTGGTAACCAGAGAAAGTTAGTTTGCACCTACTTTTCCATAGTTGTTTTTTTTTTTTTTTTTTTTTTTTTTTTTTTTTTTTTTTTTTTTTTTTTTTTTTTTTTTTTTTTTTTTTTTTTTTTTTTTTTTTTATAAAAATTTTTTGGTAATTAAAAAAATTTGGTTTGCATTTTTTTTTTTTTTTTTTTTTTTTTTTTTTTTTTTTTTTTTTTGTTTGTTTGTTTTTGGCAACCCTTTTTTACTCCATTGTATCCTGGGCTACCTTACAGGCTGGGAAAATAAGTATCTTGATTCTGGGCAAAAAGCCCCTGTTAACATGGGGCTAAATAAATTTTCTGAATAAGTCACTTTATTGGAAGAACAGTATAACAGGGGTATGATATAAAGGTGGGGTTTCATTTCAGTGTATTTAAAGAACAAGGAGACCGCTGACTCCAGGTTCTGTTACCCACTGCGTTGTGTAGAAGGCATCCCATGGCTTAGTTCTGCATGTTTTCATTTCCAAGGGTGTGTTTGTCAAAAAGGTACTCAGCCAGGCCAGAATCCGGGGCCCCCATCTTAACCAAGTTGTGTATGTGGTCACCTAGTTCTTTGATAGACTTCACCTGCTCATTCAGGTAGTGGGTTTCCAGGAAGTCACACAAGTGGGGGTCGCCTTTGTCTGAGGCCAGAGTGTGCAATTCTAGCAACGACTGGTTTACGTTTTTTTCCAAGAGCAGAGCACACTCCATGGCATTCACACCGCTCTCCCAGTCGTCCTGGTCGGGCTTTTTGATGTCCTGCAGGCAGATCCGGCCTCCCCGCTGGTTCTGCAGTAGCATCAGCTTCTTCGCGTGCTCGGTCTCCTCCCGAGACAGGCGAAGGAAATACCTGGCAAAGTTGTTCAAGGCAACGTCATCCCGGGAGAAGTAATAGGCCATGGACAAGTACACGTAGGACGCGTAGAGCTCGAGGTTGATCTGACGGTTGATGGCGGCCTCGGAGTCGGGGTGGAAGTTCTGGCGCAGCCGGGAGGGGGAGGAAGCCGACGCGGCGGGGTTTCGGGGGGCGGCGGCGGCGGCCAGCGGGCGGCGGGGGGCGGTGGGGCGGGGACCCGGGGGGCGCCGGGGGACCCAGCAACGCAGCGGGAGCGCGAAGCCGCAGCGCGCGCTTCGCAGGGACACCGGAGAGGCGCTGATGTGCTTGGAGAGGAACAAGAAACAGGATAGCATAGCTCCTCTGCTTTGGGGAAACGAGGCGAAGTCTCTGCGCCCCGGCGCCCCGGGAGCGTCAGGCCAGAATCGGAACGAGGCCCTAGGCGACCGCGGCTGCGTCACACGCCCCTTCCCTTTCTGAGGCTCTGGGTTCCACGCGGCGGGCGACCGGGGCGTCGCGGGCCTCTTGCGCTGGTGAGGGGCGTGGGACCGGCACCTCAGAAAGACAGACACAGACACGTGAAAGTTACTTAAGTCCGTTTATCTAAACATTCGCCCTCATCAACTCAAAATGTCTGCTCTTGGGCATTTGTCATTTATATCACCTAAGATTAAAATGCTGTCAGAATAGTAGTCACTGTGACTTGCAAAAGAAAAGACCTAACCGTGCTTGCTCTCCCACTCTGACCTTTCTCTGTCAAAGGACCAAAGGCCTGGAAGGCCAAAGAGTGAAAGATAATTTTTTTAAAAAGTCACCATCAATTCCTCTATGACAGTAAAGGTCCACATCCAAAATGTGTTTATAATTGGACTTCCTGGTTATTTTTAACAAATTTAAGGATGGGAATAATTGCCAATATGGTGGGCAAATTTTCAATAGTCTGTAACAAGATGATGCTTTTGTTTAAAACACAAAATATAAATTTTATCTTTATTTTAAAAATCAGATACTTTAGTAGGAAGAATATAAATCAGCTTTAAACTTGATGTTACTTTCTTGTCTTTTGTTAACTTAGAGATACATATTTTTTTAAAGGGCAACATTTTAAAAATTAAATTGAAAATAACATATTTAGTGTTAAAAGAAAAATGTACTGTTGTAGGAAATTGATAAAATGCAGATGAGCTTACAGAAGAAAATTCAAAACATCCCTATTTTTTCCCTCTATCCAGCAATAACCATTGTTAAAATGTTAACAGTAGTTCTCATGGATTAATATGTGTGTGTATATATATATATATATATATATAAAACAGACACAAAAGTAAATATATACATGATTGACAGCTTTTTTGAGGTGTAATTGACAAACTGCTGCTACTTAAAGTATATGATTTTATATGTTTTGGCTTATGCTTACACCTGTGAAACAATCTTCATGATCAAAATAATGAATAAATTCATAACCCCCAAAGTTTCCTCATGCCTCTTTGTAATTTCCCCTTATCCCTCTCTCTGTCCCATCCCATCCCAGGCAACAACTGATCTGCTGTTCTTTCCCATAAAGATGACTTTGCATTTTCTAGAATTTCATGTAGATAGAATCGTTACAGTATGTACTCATTTTTGTATGGCTTCTTTCATGTAACATAATTATTTTGAGATCCATCCATGTTATGGCTTGTATCAATAGTTCAATTCCTTTTTATTACTGAATAGTATTCCTTTGTATGGATATGCTATAATTTGTTTATCCTTTCACCTTTTGATGGACATATTGGCTGTTTCCAGTTGTTGGCTATTAAAATAAAGCTGTTGTGAATATTCCTGTGCAAATCTTTGTGTGGATATTTAGTTACATTTTCCTTTAATACTTTGCAGTAGAATGACTGGATCATATGGGACATATATGTTTAAATTTTTCATTAACTTCCAAACTGTTTTCCAAAATAGTTGTACCATTTTACATTCCTACTAGCACTGTATGAGAGTTAAAATTCCTTCACATCCTTGTCAATGCTTGGTATTGTCAGTCTTTTTTATTTTAACCATTCTAAGAGGCATGTACTGGTATTTCATTGTGTTTTAAATTTGTATTTCCAGAACGATTAACTATGCTGAGTATGTATTTCACGTGCTTATTTGCCAGCCATATACCTTTGGTGAAGTGTATATTCAAATCCTTTGCACACTTATTTATTGGGCTATTTATTTTCTTATGGTTGTTTGATTTCTTATAGTTAATATCTGGGTGTTATTGATATTACTAATGGGTTCTACTCAGGTCTTCTTTATATTATCTGCATATTACCTTCTCTATATTACTTTCCTATATTCACTTAGGCAGGTCAGATTACCTTTCTAGGTCACTTTCCTCAGTTGTAAATCTAGGATAATATTTACCTCCCTGTCGTGGTTGAAAGGATTGAATTAGATAATATATATAGAACACTTATCACAGTGCTTGACACAGAGTAAGCACTCAAAAATATCCTTTCATAGTTTTTGTTGGATAATTTCTATTTAATTATTAAAAATTAATTATATTATATTCACTAAACATTATTATTATTGCATATAAAAAGACCTATGCAATTTGCAAAGCACATTTACATGCATAATATTGTTACTATCATGTATGGGTATTGAAGTAGAAAGTCTTTTATTTCATAGGAATGCAAAACTTTTAGTGTGTAGTAAGCCGAGGGCTCTCAAATGAACTTCTTAGAGTGTACCATAAATAAATGTGGATGCCTAAGATCTAGTTGCATATACACTCTTCTGGTAGAATGTGATTGATATTCACCAAGCACTTTGCTCACTAATTTTACTTCTCTATACCCATCTTTGCTGTTATTTTCCCTGAACTTTTACTACTACTAAAATGTAGTTCCCTAAAGAGGTTATAAAAATGATTCCTTTGAGTGGTATTAAATGCCAACTGCTGCTATTAGTGTTTAGGAAAAATGGTGCTCATCATATAAATGTTTATCCCCAAAGTAATAAAATGTATAGATATAAAACAAATGTGATACATGAAATGAAATGTGAAAAGCAATGCTGTAAAACACAATACACATTAAAATATCTCATTCTAATGTGTCAAAATATTTCTTTTTTCCTTTAGGAAATTTGTCACGTATTTTGCTAGACTTTGATTGAAAATGGAAGGATCTAGTAGGTGTTATTTTGTCTTATAAGAATTTTGATTTCTTGTTGTCATAGTAAAATTAATGTTCTTCTACCAAAAATACAAAGCTAGACCATTGCCTACCATGCTCAACAAATCACCCCTTTCCCAGTTTTAAAGGCTACTCTTTTTCCATGAAAACCTCTCTTTACTTTCTGCTTCTTCACCTTCCTCTCCCTATCTAACACTCATCCTTCCAACCTTCTTTTATCCTTTCATATAATCCTCCTTACCTTTTAAGGGTCAATCAGAATATGTTACCTTCTCTATAAGGTCTTATATAACCTCATTTGGAATTAATCACTGGTTTTTTTGTTTGTTTGTTCGTTTGCCTTCAAATTGCTTTGATTATATTGTGAGTTTATCATATTATAATTCCTTGTATATGCACGTTGCTAGGGAAGTCATGGACATACTTGGTAGCCATCTTCCAGCCCTCACCTACCCCTCTCCTTTTCCCCTCTTGTCTGTTTATGTACAAGTGTTTGGCATGCTTGCATTTGTTCTAGTTTGCATGCAAGTGTCTGGTTGTTTCTATTTTGCAAGAGATCACAGGCAGCTAAGGAGATGTTACATCTTAACCAGCCCCAGCTGCTTGCCAGTGTATGTTGAAATCTTTTGAATAGAGGTTGCTCATTGGTAGGGCACCCTGCCCCCTGGAGTATATAAAAGCAATGCCAAAGCCCCTCATCTCCAACATGAAGCAAGGCACGTGGAGCTGCCAACCCTGACCCAGGCAGTTGCCCTTTCCAGAGACCAGCCATAATGGGATCTCTTCCCCTGCTCTTTAGGATCCTTTGTGCTCTGTAAGTAATAAAGCAATCATTGCTGAGAGTCACTGTTGTACCTGAGCCTATGGCTCCCACTACATACTCTATAATGACTCACTCCATACACGTGTAAGTGTGTGTGTGTGTGTGTTTTTTTAAAGATTTATTTATTTTATTACATATCTCCCCTCCCCCCTGGCTGTGGCGACTGGCTGAGACTGGTCACTGCACAGGCGCGGCTTTCCCCACTTGTGGGCGGCTTCTGCTTCCATTCACGGCCGGCTTTCAGTTCGCGGGTGGCTGGCTGCGCTCCATTCGCGGGCGACTTGCCTTGCCCGTGGCGGCTTTTGCCCTGTCCGTGGCAGCTTTTTGCCCTGCCCATGGCAGCTTCTTGCCCTGCCCACGGCGGCTCTGGCCCGCCCATGGCGGCTTGCCATTCTCAAGGCAGTCTGCCCGCTAGGAGAGGTCCCCGGGAACCGAACCCAGGGCATCCCATGTGGTATGCCGGCGCCCTATCCACCTGGCTATCCAGCCGGCCCCAAGTGTGTGTGTTTGTGTCCCAAATAGCAGAGCCTATTATTTCATTCATTTTTCAAACTTTCATTATTATTATTTTAAAAGATATTTAGATTACATAAATATTATATAAAAATGTAGGGGATTCCCATATGCCCCACTCCCTACTCCTCCCATTCTTTCCCACATTAACCACATCCTTCATTGGTGTGGTACATTTGTTACAATTGATTAACACATATTGGAACATTGCCACTAAGTGTGGATTATAGTTTAAACTCTCTCCCACACAGTTTTTTAAGTTATGAGATTGCAATGTCATTCAGGGCAAACCCAATGTCCTGAAAATGCCCTCCATATTATACCTATTTTCCCTTTTCCTCCCCTCAGAACATCTGGTGGCCACTGCCTCCACATCAATGTTGTAATTTCTTCCATTGCTAGAATCAAGAATCACAGTAAGTCTATAGTAGAATACTAGTAAGTCCACTCTAGTCCATCATTCTTTCCCCAATCCTGATGATTCTGGAAGGGTGATGCTCACTCCACCTCTAATTGAGAGGATGCTTAGATCCCAGTTGTAGACTCTCTCTGTTCCTTCAGATGGTCATTATCCATCATCATTTCCTTGTTACTTGTCCTAGGTGAGTCCAATAAATTGGAGAGTAGGTGTTGCAACTCTGTTGAAATTCAGGGCTCAATGAGCACATGGACAGCCCAAAGATTTAAGTTTCTTGGACATAAAACTATTAACTCTAGTACTACCTATAGGTTCAAATAGGTGGGGCAGAAGAGCCATGTGTAGTGAAACCAAAACTGAGTCCAACTCTGTCATATTGGGAGCATAAATTCCAAAGTAGGGCCCATAGGTAGAGTGCCAAACTCCTGAGCTGTCAGCTCTACCTATAGTGTCTGGATGTCTCCAGATCCCTCAAGAGCCCTGCTATTGAAGCAATAGTTACTGTGGCAATCAATGAGATCCTGCTGAGACGTGCATAAGCATAACCTCTGGAATGAACTCCTGACTTACTTTGAAGTCTCTTAGCCATATAAACTCAGTTGTCTTTACCCTTCCCCCTTTATGTCAAGGTCTTTTTCCAGTATAATTGGTAGCTGGTGCTTGATTGTAATCCCTCAGTGCCAGGGAGGGGGAGCAATGTCCCACATGGGGGCGGGGGAGGTAATGCATTTATACATTGACTTTGGCTTAGAGAGAGGCCACATTTGAGTAACAAGGAGGATCTCAGGAGCTAACTCGTAGGCACCCTATAATACTAGGCTAAGTTTCAACTTCAAAAGAAAAGGTTCATAAGTACTGTCACCAATATCAAGGGCCCATCAATGGTCCATCCTCCTTCACTAGTCACTGCCCCTATATTCGGGGGATTCTTGGTATCCCACTAGAGAATGTGGTTAAACTCCCCAGGATGGGAACTGGATATTCTTTCAGTATTGTGTGAATCTCCATCCACTGTGACAATTTCCTATGAACACTTGAACTTATTCATATGTCTTAGTGGTATGCCCCAGGTGAACCTCTTCCCATGCATCCTGCATCACTGACACCTTGCACCAATGATCCTCCCCTGCAATAGTTGTAACCCTTCTGTGATCCAAAACTTCTTCAAAAATTAAGCCAACAAAATAACTGAATAGAATTAATAAGAAAATGAAATAATGATAGTTTTAAAAATGACAAATAGGGGCTGGTTGTATAGCCCAGTGGATAGGGCACCGGTTTACCACATGGGAGGCCCTGGGTTCGGTCTCCGGGGCCTCTGGGGGGGGGGCGGACCGCTTGAGAAGGCAAAAGCCACCATGGGCGGGGCAGAGCCACCACAGGCAGAGCAGAGCTGTCTGCGAGCAGAGTGGAGCTGCCCGCGGGCAGGGCAGAGCCACCCGCAAGTGAGGCAGGCCGCCCGCGAGTGGGCAAGGCCACCGCTCACTGGTGAAGCTGACTGGGCGTGTCACTGCAGTGGGGGGGTAGGAGTGGGAGGACAAAAAGCAGAAAATAAAAAATCTTTAAAAATGACAAACTTCAAAAATTAAAAAGAATTTTCTATAATAAAAAAATAATAAAAAACAAAAAATAAAAAAAATTTTTGGCATTATGCCTTTCATCACTGTAAGATCTGCTGTCTTTTCTAAAAAAACCAACTTATTGAAGTGTATCATTCATACATAAACATACATAAGCCATTAAGTGTTCAGTAAACATTGTGAACTTACAAAACAAACTTGCATAACACCATACAGGGCTCCCACACATCACCCCACCACAAATACTTTGCATTGATGTGAAACATTTGTTAACAAATTATGAAAGAGCATTGTCGAAGTATTACTACCAACTATAGTCCGTATCTTACTCCCCTATACATTTTTTTAAGGATTTATTTATTTATTTACTTTTATCCGTTTTTAGCCCCCACCCCTCATTTTTGCTGTTTCTGAGTCCATTCGCTGGGCAACTCTCCGTGTTCTCCTCCTGCCCTCTCCTCCTGTCTTCACTGGGACTCGATCCTCAGAAACTCCAATGTGGGAGAGAGGTGTCCTACCTCCCGTGCCACCGGGTCCTTCAGCACATCTTGTCCTGGTTCTCCCTTGCACCACTCTCCTGCTATGGCATCATCCCACTGCGTGGCTCACGGGGCCTGGCAGCGCCCCTGCACATGGGGCCTGGTGGCCTGTGCACCCTCCATACCCTACTTTTAAAAATTTTTACCGGGAGGTTCCAGGGATCAAACCCAGGTCCCTACATATGGGAGACAGATGCCCAACCATTTGAGCCACATCTGTCCCCCTGCTATATCTCTTAAGGTTGACCAAAGATACCTAGAGTTACAGCCATTTCCCATACAGGATGGTCATATAATAAATCAGGTTTAGTTTATCATCAGCATTCTAAAAACTAGACCTAGGGAGAAAAACTAGGTCTGCGGACACATGCATAGTTTCTAATACAGTGAATGTTTAGCCTACCCTGATTATCACAAAATCAGGACAGCGAGAATATTTGCATAGTTCTGTTGTCTTGCATGTATAGTGACATCTTCTTCCATTTATCCTCCCAGTGTCTTATTTTTCTCATTTTTTCTTCAAAGAAGTTTTAGGTTACAGAAAAGTCATGTACAGAATATAGGGGATTCCCATATGCCTCAAATCCTCTCCCTTTCCCCCTTTCCCCTATTAATAACATTTTACACGTGGATGGTACATTTGTTACAATTGATGTACAAATATTTAAGCATTGCTACTAACCATGGTCAATGATTTACATTATGACTTAAATTTTGGGCCATAAACTTCTAGCAATTTGGCAGTTTGATATAGTTATGAATTCCAAAAGTAGACATTGGATTAGGTTTGTAAACTGGTCTGTTAATCTGGGCATGATTAAGTTATGATTAGAGCATTGACTGGGCCACGTCAGTAGGGCGTTGAGCCCCATGCCTTGGTGGGTGGGATCGCAAAGATAAAAAGACATGGCAAAGGACAGAGTTGTAGTAGTTTTGATGTTGGAGTTTTGATGCTGAGTGTTAATGCTGGAACCCAGTGGAGTAAGCCCACAGAGGACCTTGGTCGTGAGGAAGGAGAGAAGACTCCGGGAAAAGAGACGAGCCATTTGCCTGACAGTTCACAGCTGGCCTTGTGGAGAGAGACAAAGCCTAGAGAGCCTCATAGTCTAAAGCTGACCTTGTGGAAGAAACAGAGGAGCTAAGCCCAGAGAGAAACACAGTCCCCAGAAGAGAGGAACCCAAGAAGCCTGAACCCTGGCAAACGTCGGCAGCTGCCTTGCTCCAACACATAGCAACAGACTTTGGTGAGGGAAGAAACGACTTTTGCTTTATGGCCCGGTAACTGTAAGCTTCTACCCCAAATAAATACCCTTTATAAAAACCAACCGATTTCTGGCATTTTGCATCAGCACCCCTTTGGCTGACTAATACAACACTTGTATAAATTTTGATTAAATTTAACATGGCCTGTATCCATCATTGTAAGATCATGTAGAACAATTCCAATGCCTCTCAAGTGCCCCATGTTCCATTCCTCCATCCCCCTCCTCAGGATCCATGACTAGAACCAAGCTTCACTCTTTGAAGAACAAGATTCATAGTTACTTGCAACAACATTGAGTGCTTAACATACTGGCCTGCCCTCCCCTATTAGGCACTGCCTATGCCCTCGAGAGACTCCCAGCCTTCTATCTGAGAGCATAGCAGGACTCCCCAGGATGGGAGTCCAGTGCCTTCACGTTCATTGTGTGGATCCCCACCCATTGATACAATGCACTATGACAGGATGAACACTCACATACTCCCTAGAAGCCTGCCCCAGTTGCACCATCCCGCATGCCCCCACCTTCAACACCCTAAACCAGTAACCCTTCCCTGTCGTATTTGCCAGAAAACATTCCCAACATTGTAGTTTCAACCACATATCCGTAAATCCCCAGAGTTCATCTGCTCCCTCCCCTGACCCTCCCTCCAGTTCCATAGACAGTGCAATCCCCCCTCCCTATCCCCCTCACAAGCCAGCACCGCCCAACCCAATAGTTGGGCCCATCACTGCACCACTGTCATGCCCATTCACTGAATAACTATACTCTTCCACCTTATAGATTTTGCCCATATGGGCATTGACTCACAAACTTCTCCCTTTCTGTCTCCTATAAACCTGTCTTCCAGACTCTAGCTCTATGAGTCTGCTCAATTTGCTTAATTCATATCAGTGAGGTCATGTAATATTTGTCCTTCAGTGCCTGGCTTGCTGCATTCAACATAAGGTCTTCAAGGCTCATCCATGTTATCCCATGTGTTAGTACTGCACTCCTTCTTATAGCTGAGTAATATTCCAATGTATGTATATACCAGAGTTTACTTGTCCATAAATCTGTTGATGGACATTTAGGTTGTTTCCAACTTTTGGCAATAGTGAATAATGCTACTATGAACATTGGTGTGCATATATCTGTTTGTGTCCCTGCTTTCAATTCTTCTAGGTATATACCCAGCAGTGTATAGCAGTGTATAGCAGTTAGCTTCCTGAGGCACCACCAAACTGTCTTCCACAATGGTTGCATCATTCTGCATTCCCACCAGCAGTGGATAAGGGCACCATTCCTCCACATCCTTTCCAACACTTTTAGTCCTCTGTTTTTTTTAATAGCCTCCAGTCTAATTGGTGTAAGATGATATTTCATTGTAGTTTTGATTTGCATTTCTGAAATAGCTAGTGATGTTGAGCATCTTTTCATGTGCTTTTTAGCCATTTGTATTTCTTTGGAGAAGTGCCTACTCAAATGACTTGCTCATTTTTTAAATGGGTTGTTTGTCTTTTAATTTTCTGGGTGTAGGATTTCTTTATATATGCTGGATATTAGGCCCCTATCAGATATATGGGTACCAAATATTTTCTCCCATTAAGTTGGCTGCCTTTTCACTTTCTTGACAAACTCCTTTGAGGTGCAAAAGTTTTTTTAATTTTGAGGAGGTCCCATTTATCTATTTTTTCTTTTGTTGCTTGTGCTTTGGGCGTAAAGTTCATAAAACCATTTCCTAATAAAACATCTTGTAGATGCTTCCCTGCATTATCTTCCAAGATCTTTATGGTCTTGGCTCTTATATTTAGATCTTTGATCCATCTTGAGTTAATTTTTGTATAAGGTGTGAGATGGTGTTCCTCTCTTAATCTTTTCGATATGGATATCCAATTCTCCAAGCCCCATTTGTTGAAGAGGCCATTCTCTGCCAGTTGAGTGGGCTTGGTGGCCTTGTCAAATAGCAGATGACTGTGTATGTGAGGATATATATCAGAACTCTCAACTCAGTTTCATTGGTCAGTATGTCTATCCTTGGATCAATACCATGCAGTTTTGACCACTGTAGCTTTGTAGTATGTTTTAAAGTCAGGTGGTATGATTCCTCCAATTTAGTTTTTCTTTTTCAATATGTCTTTGGCTATACAGGGCCCCTTGCCCTTCCAAATAAATTTCATAGTTAGCTTTTCCAATTCAGTAAAAAAATGCTGTAGTAATTTTTATTGGGATTGCGTTAAATCTGTAAATCAGTTTGCACAGGATAGACATCTTGGTGATATTTAGTCTCCCTATCCATGAACAGGGAATATCTTCCACTTATTTAGGTCTTCTTTGACCTCCTTTAACAGTTTTGTATAGTTTTCTGTGTACAAGTCATTTACATCTTTAGTTAAATTTATTCCTAGGTATTTGATTCTTTTAGTTGCTATTGTAAGTGGGATTTTTTTTTCTTGATTTCCTCCTCAGATTGCTCATTATTGGTGTACAAAAATGCTACTTATTTTTGCACATTAATCTTATAAACTGCCACTTTCTTGAACTCATTTACAAGCTCTAGAAGCTTTGTTGTATATTTCGCAGGGTTTTGAGGTATAGGATTGTGTCATCTGCAAATAGTGAATTTTTTACTTCTTTCTTTTCAATTTGGATCCTTTTATAACTTTTTGTTGCCTACATGCTTGTGCATGCACTACTAACACAATGTTAAGTAAGAGCAGTGATAGTGTACATCCTTATCTTGTTCCTGATCTTAGAGGGAAAGCTTTTAGGATTTTACCATCGAATATTGATGTTAGCTGTGGGTTTTTCATATATACCTAACTCTCCTTGTTTCCTCATAATTTTTTGCTTGTTATTTTTTGCTGATATCTAGGCACCTGAATATGTTGGTGAATTTTCTCTGATGGTCAATTTCTCTCCCTTGCCTATTGTCTTTTTTCACAGCTCTTCTTTAATATTTGTTTCAATTTATTCTAAGTATTTAAAAATTGGCCTGCTTAGCTTATCAAAATTGAACCAGGGACTCACTAATGAGGTACAGATTTTCTTCCAGTAGTTCAGATTAAGTGAGACCTATAGGCAGTTTTTCTCTGTGCAGTTTCCAGACCAGCAAGCAGATGGCACTCGTTAGTACACCTTTCCATGGAGGTGTTTCTTTCAATCTCCACTTTCCAGTGTTTTGGTTTGGCCAGAGCCAAGATTCAAAGTGGGCTCTGCTGGCTAAATTCACTGAAGAGACTCCCC